>CAXKVI010000004.1:77454261-77614201 GCA_964058755.1 Campiglossa producta
TGCGGTAAGCTTGTCAACTAAAACTAAATTATAAACATAATAAATATGCAGCCGCGATGTTGTCAGTATCTTCCTTTTTGTTTATAGTCTTTTCTCTTTTTTGTAATATTCTGAGGCTCTCTAAAGTGTACCGTGTTCTTTCTCTTCTTTCGTTGTCTATTATTTTTGTATTAGCAAAGTCAGCTGTGTGATTGTTTTCTATTGCATGCTGTGACAGTGCTGTGCTTTGTTTTTGTTTTTTGATGTCGGCTTCGTGCTCGGATAGCCTCGTATTAAGCGAGCGCTTTGTTGTACCTATGTACACTTTGTTGCAGCTTTCTTTATCGTTTCCTTTGCATTGTATTTCATAAACTACATTGCTGCGTTGTTGGGGATCTATAGGGGTTTTTGTTTTTGTAAAGCACGTAGCTAGGGTGCAATTAGATTTATATGCTAGTGTAGTGTTGTGTGTTTTGGTAAAATCATGTGCAATGTTTTCTGTGAGCCTGGGAACGTATCACAATCCCCACAACTACAAATAATTTTTCACCCATACACACCATAGCCGAAATGGAACAAGTATTTGAAATTATAACAAATGACAACGAGAAGGAAATAGCGAGAAACAAGCTGTGCAGCAGAATCCTACAATTTAAACGAAACATCAAGCACAATTCCGTAGAAAAGTTTATATTACAAACATACAAAAACACCAAAAATTTCTTAAAAAAACACAAAGACGACATAATCGTGACAGAAGCCGACAAGGGTAACAAACAGTTGTTTTATATAAAGAGGAATATAATACCAAAATTTCCGAGCTACTAGGAGATAAGAATACTTACAAAGTAATAAGAGCCGATCCCACACCTACACTACAAAGAAAGAACAATAACCTGATACTTGATCTCTACAAAGGCAAACATATAAGTGCAAAAGAAAAACACCAATTAACCAACACATCAGCAACAGCACCTCGTCTATATGGTCTCCCCAAAATCCATAAGCCCGAACGTCCATTACGTCCTATCATCTCGTCTATCAATGTACCTTGTTACCATTAGTCCAAATTCATAGGAAATATTCTGAGCTCCTTAATTTCCTCAGAATACAACATCAAAAACTCGTTTGACTTAAAAGAGAGATTGCAAAATGTAAATATATGTAGTGATGAGCTGTTAGTGTCTTTCGATGTTGTCTCCCTCTTCACTAACATACCAACAAATCTAGCTTCTAAAATAATAATGCAAAAATGGGATGAAATAAAAGAAAACACAAATATACCGAAAAGCAAATTCAACAATATTCTACAATTCTGCCTTAAAGACAACAATTACTTCATCCACAACAATAACGTGTATACCCAAACGTATGGAATGCCCATGGGTAACCCCCTTTCCCCCACCATCACCGATATAGTTATGGATGACGTACTTAATCACACCTTCTTGCAATTAGAACAACAACATAACATACACATTAAATTTCTAGTGAAATATGTAGATGACATTTTTGCTATCATTGCCCGGAAAGATGCGAATATAATATTAAATGCCTTCAACAGCTATCACAATAGACTTAAGTTTACAATAGAAAAAGAAGAAAACAGCAATATCCCCTTCTTAGACACTCGCATACACAGATCCGAAGACATAATAACATTAGATTGGTACTCGAAACCTACTGCTTCTGGGCGCCTAATAAACTTTTTCTCCTCACAGCCATTTAAATACAAAATTAACACTGCCAAAAACTTTATACACAAAGTATTAACGATTAGCCATCCACGTTTTCACGACGCCAATGTAAGAAAAATAAAATGGACTTTAAAAAAGAATAATTTCCCCGACCACCTGATATCTAGTTTAATCGATCAACAAAAAATTAACACCAACAATTTCACCCAAAAAACACTTCACACAGAAAGCACCCAAACAAAGCGATATTTTAGTGTCACTTACGTTCCCAGGCTCACAGAAAACTTTGCACATGATTTTACCAAAACACACAACACTACACTAGCATATAAATCTAATTGCACCCTAGCTACGTGCTTTACAAAAACAAAAACCCCTATAGATCCCCAACAACGCAGCAATGTAGTTTATGAAATACAATGCAAAGGAAACGATAAAGAAAGCTGCAACAAAGTGTACATAGGTACAACAAAGCGCTCGCTTAATACGAGGCTATCCGAGCACGAAGCCGACATCAAAAAACAAAAACAAAGCACAGCACTGTCACAGCATGCAATAGAAAACAATCACACAGCTGACTTTGCTAATACAAAAATAATAGACAACGAAAGAAGAGAAAGAACACGGTACACTTTAGAGAGCCTCAGAATATTACAAAAAAGAGAAAAGACTATAAACAAAAAGGAAGATACTGACAACATCGCGGCTGCATATTTATTAAGTTTATAATTTAGTTTTAGTTGACAAGCTTACCGCATGCAAGCGGTATCGAAATTTCCAAATTTTTAAATGTTTTTACGGTTTTAAATGTTCCAAGTTTTACATAGTGATGTCTTTATGCAATTTTTAAGTTTATAATTTTTCCACTTTTATGTAAGTAATTAATCCATGTTTTAATTTTACAAAATTAATTATCTAATTTTTTTGGTTCTTTGTTGTTTTTTGTTTTAAATAAATATAAGGTGTCACTCCCCTGAAGAAGCCAAGGATAATTGGCGAAACGTCGGGACGTAAGGTGAAATAAAATTACACTGTTTTATTTGCACTAAAAAAAATTTATAGATCTGCTCAGCTTATTAAATATTTACAAAAACCATTTGGTTGGCTACGATCCGGTTACGACCTTAGCGTTACGATATGGCACCAATAATCGATTGCATTAAATCCCATAAGGTTGGTCGAATCAGCTGATTGGATACGACTACAGCGTTACGACAAACATCACCAATAATTCCAGCTTAAGGTGTTTATAAGGTTTGATGAGTCCCCCTATTGTTTATTGATATTCTACATGATTGAATTATCATTATATGATCAATATTATAACCAAAAATTTACATCATATACGTTCAAACATATTTTTGCTTAATATATGCTTTCTCTGCGATGGTGTAGTTTTAGTTTTTAAATGGCGCAGCCACAAAAAAACATAAAGTTGATGGATCTGTGAACTCAATACATTAATTTTCATGTATTTTGGCCAGCTAAATCCAAATCCGTGATCAGAATTAGCCTAACAGGTCGCAGTTCTTCTCTACCCTAACAAAACCATCACAAACTATGTATGTATGTGGGAAAATGACAAGACGGCAACTCCAGTCCTTGCAACCCTGATTGACAATGAAACTACAGAGACGAACGAGAACGAAACGGTTGAGACGGACATTTAATTTTCTACCACCGAACTGTGCTGACGACCGCCACTAAGCAAAGTCTTTCTATTATAAATAAAGTTTGTTAAATCAGTATACCTTAAATCAGAGTAATTTTTATTAAGGGAAAGTCAAATTCCACAAAGTGGTGTCAGAGTGCGATAAAAATCCAGCCAGAAATCGCGTTTAATTAAATTTTTATAACAACGAGGCGGCGTCAGCAAAAACGGTTTAAGTAAAACAGCGCTGTCGCAAACGCTGTGCAACAGCTAGCGTCAACCAACTAGTAGCAGCGTAACACGAACCGGCAAAGGCGCAATAGCAGAATTTTGCGTAAAATAAAAGCATCAGCAATATTGAAAAGCGCATCGTACCAGCAGAATTATTGATAGTAGCAGCAGGCAACAACTGGCATAATTACATATTAGAGGAATTTCAACATTTGCAAGCGTGGACAGCAGCAGTTCGAACCAAGCAACGAATGTCAACAGCGGTACGCACGTAAGTAGAGTGTTAAAGCAAAACGTGCGTGCTACGATAAAATCGAATTTGCTTGCAATTGACGAAGTTGTCACCAGTTGAAAATAACGGTAAATTAAAGCAGCGAAGCGCTCAGTCAAAGCAGCGAAGCGCTAAGTCAAAGCAGCGGAGCGCTAAATCAAAGCAGCGAAGCGCTCAGTCAAAGCAGCGAGGCGCAAACCCTCAACTTCAGAAAATCAAACGGCACGGCTAACGGTGCCACTGGGCAGAACTCACTGCGAAGTTAACAACTGAAGGTTACAAAGCACGTTGGCGATGATACAGCAACGGGCAGCAATATAGTGACGCTGATAAGTAGAAATGAAATTTTGTAGTTTTGATGTCATTTTTATCATTTTAACTGTTAACGTACATATGTATCCATAATCTTAACTTTGATCGTACATTCATATCTCATTTGCTTAATGCCAACTGTAACCTGGCATAAATTTATTTCTTTTTTGTTGTGAATCAAAAAGTATTTGTTTTTTGTAATTCTTTTGTAATCGGACGGTATAATGGAACGTGACGAAATACTGTCAATGACGGTTGCAGAATTAAAAGAGAAGTTAGTAGGTTTGGGGTTGTCGACTGTAGGGCGAAAAGTAACCCTGCAGGATAGACTCATTGAACACTTCGGCTTGATTGCGAGCGACATTGAGTCTGACTATGATGAGGCGGCAAGTAGGCAAAGTGTGGTTGAGGTTCAACTAGAGAGGTCGATTTTCACTCTTCGCGATATCGAAGACTAAAATTAAATTAGACGATTCCAGTTTAGTGGAGTATTTTATAGAGGGTATCCCTGACTCTAGGGCCAACAAGGCAAATCTATATCAAGCCAAAACAGTAAGTGACCTGAAGGAACAGATAAGGGTTTACGACAAAATTCGGGCAAACAGGCCAACTTCCCAAAATCCGACGCAAAGCAGACCATCAAGTCAAGGTGCAGTCAAACGGCAGGGACAAGAATCGAAGAAATGTTATGTGTGTGGTGATCCAGATCACTTCGCTAGAAATTGCTCAAAGCGCTCAAAATGTTCCAGCTGTGGTCAGGGCGGCCACAAGGCCGAGGAATGTAAAAACAAAATGAAGAACGTGAAGCCGGAAGGAAGTAACGTCTACGCGATGCGAAACGAACAGAGCGCCATAAAGAAGAAAAGCGGCTTAATCTTCAAAGACTTGTTGTTCAACGGGTTAAAGGTTTCAGCGTTAGTAGACACTGGCTCCGACCTAAGCTTGATTCGTTACGACACATTGATGATGTTGCAGTTAGAGGTGGAGCTAAATCATAATAAAAATAGATTATTTGGTATAGGCACAAGTCAATTAACCACCATAGGTAGTTTCAGCGGGGAGGTAACCGTAGACGACATGACTCTTGCATTAACATTTCACGTCACTAGGGAATGCGATTGGAGTGTAATGGAGTGTGGTTGCTAAGTGACCTTGCTCAATCCCGACTCTTGCGTCCTCGTTCGTGCACTCTGGGCATCGGGAGCTACCTAGGCTCGCGGCAGAAAGAGAGGGAGCCCCGGTGGGGCCACTCTGACATACTTGGTTTAAGGGCTCACCGAGGTTTTTGCGTAGCGTCTGTTCACCATGAGGTGCGGCTGCAAGCGGGCGTCTGTCTTGAAGCAAGCGGCTCGCTATATAAATGTGTAAATATTTTCCAAAAACCCCGAAAAGGGTTGTGCGCTGGGTTTGGGACCCGCAACGTAAAAAACTTAATTGCAATGAAAACAAAATCAAAGCCTCGGATGAGAACCCCCTTTAATGTTGACGACCCGGCAAAACGAATAAGGCATAATGATTTGGATATTAGGGCATGTACCGGGAATGTCCGGACCCTTTCAAGGGACGGTGCCGCTGCCCGACTGGTTGATGTCCTCGTAGGCGCAAAGGCCGACATCACCGCCCTGCAGGAAATGCGATGGACGGGGCAAGGAAAGACGACCATCGGTCCTTGTGACGTATACTACAGTGGCCAGACACGCGGCAAAGCGCGTGGTGTAGGATTCGTGGTGGGAAAGAGACTTCGCCGCCAAGTATTAGCGTTCACTCCTGTGGACGAGCGTCGCGCTGCGATCCGCATCAAGGCGAGGTTTTTCAACATAACATTTATCTGCGCCTATGCGCCGACTGAGGAGACGGACGACACAGAGAAGGACTCCTTCTACGATAAACTTGAACAGACTTATGATCGCTGCCCCCAGCATGATATCAAAATCGTGCTCGGCGACTTTAATGCCAAGGTGGGCAAGGAAGGAGTCTTTGGTCCTACAGTTGGAAAATTCAGTCTCCACGATATAACATCCCCCAACGGCACTAGGTTGATTGACTTCGCCGCTGCTCGCAATATGGTCATCAGTAGTACCAGGTTCCAGCATAAGCGAATACACCAAGCCACATGGCTGTCCCCTGATCAAAGAACTAGAAACCAGATTGATCATGTCTTGATTGACGGCAGACATAGCTCCACCGTTCTGGACGTGCGTACACTGCGTGGTCCCAATATTGACTCTGACCATTATCTTGTCGCAGCCAAGATACGCACATGCCTCTGTGCAACGAAGAAAGTGCGCACAGTAACGGAAGGAAAGTTTGACGTCGAGAAGCTGCGCATGACACACACAGCTGATAATTTCACAACTCGACTCTCACACCTGCTAGCAGAGGGCAATCCCCGACCTACCGATGTAACCGAGCAATGGAAGCATATCTCTCACTCATTGCGTACCGCCGCTGAGGCCACTATAGGGTTCCAGCGAGCCCGCAAGAACAACTGGTACGATGAGGAATGCAAAACTGCCTCGAAAAAAAAGGACGCTGCCTACAAGGAGACGTTGCGAACGGGCGCAACCCGCAGTGTATGGCAACAATATCGTGAGGCAAAGAAGGAAGAGAGACGCCTTTTCAGAAAAAAGAAAAGTGAGGCCGAAAGGCGTGAGTGTGAGGAGCTTGAGATGCTGGCTGACAGGAATGATGCCCGAAAATTCTATGAAAAGATCCGGCGGATGACGGAAGGTTTTAAGACCAGGGCAAGCTCCTGTAAGGACAATAATGGCGACCTGGTAACCGACGTACAAAGTGTACTTAAATTATGGAGGGAGCACTTCTCCTCACTGCTAAATTGCGAGGGATACGTCGAACCCGATACCCCAATCCCTGACGATGGAAAAGTCGTCCCACCACCTGACTATGATGAAGTGAGGATAGCTATATCCCGGCTCAAAAACAACAAAGCGCCTGGAAAAGACGGACTACCCGCCGAGCTGTTCAAACACGGAGGCGAAGAGCTGGTAAAAAGCATGCATCAGCTCTTATGCAGAATATGGTCAGACGAATGCATGCCACCGGATTGGAATTTAAGTGTGTGGAAAGGCGATCCCGCTAACCGCACCAACTACCGCGGAATTAGTCTTCTTAATATTGCATATAAGGTTCTTTCTAGCGTGTTGTGTGAAAGGCTGAAGCCCATCGTAGACAAACTGATTGGACCTTATCAGTGTGGTTTTAGACCTGGTAAGTCTACCATCGACCAGATTTTTACGATACGCCAAATCCTGGAGAAGACCCATGATAAAAGAATCGACACACACCATCTCTGAGCCATTTGAAACCAAACGAGGCTTCAGACAGGGCGACTCCCTTTCGTGCGATTTCTTCAATCTGATGCTGGAGAAGATAATTCGAGCAGCAGAGCTAAACCGCAATGGTACAATCTTTTACAAGAGCGTGCAATTGCTGGCGTATGAAGATGATATTGATATCATTGGCCTTAACAACCGCGCCGTAAGCGCTGCCTTCTCTGGACTGGATAAGGAAGTGAAAAAAGTGGGTCTTGCCGTGAACGAGGACAAGATGAAGTATTTGCTGTCATCAAAGAAAGAATCGGCGCACCTGCGCCTTGGCAGCCATGTCACTGTTGATAGTTACAAATTTGAAACTGTGAGGGACTTCGTCTATTTGGGAACCAGTATCAACACCGAAAATAATATCAGTCTAGAAATCCAGCGGAGAATCACTCTTGCCATCAAGTGCTACTTTGGACTGAGTAGGCAATTGAGAAGTAAAGTCCTCTCTCGAAGAACAAAGATCACGCTCTATAAGTCTCTCATCATACCTGTCCTGATGTATGGCTCGAAATTCATGGACAATGTCTAGAGAAGATGAGATGGCCCTTGGAGTATTTGAGAGAAAAGTTCTCCGGAAGATTTATGGTCCTTCCCGTGATGCCAACGGCGAGTATCGAAGGAAATTTAACGATGAGCTGTACGAGCTCTACGCAGATCTGACCATAGTCCAGCGAATTAAAGCCCAAAGACTCCGCTGGCTGGGCCATGTTATGCGAATGGACAAAGAAGCTCCAGCACAGAAGGTTTTCCTATCGTCGCCTGAATTCGGCAGCAGAGGAAGGGGGAGGCCTCGACTGAGATGGAAACAACAGGTGGAGGATGACTTGAACTCCCTTGGGGTTTCCAATTGGCGTCAGTTATCGCTATAAAGGAATGACTGGCGTGCTTTGATATGCAACGGCCAAAATCGCTTAGGCGGTTAAGCGCCAATAAATGATGATGATGAGGGAAGACGTTAACGACGCACCAGGTAACCTTTGTAACAACGTTGAGGATGAGTTTGCGAAAATGTGCCTTATTTCTAACGTCACCGAGGGTGAGTTGGACCTCTCCCATTTGAAACGTGCGGATGCTGAGAGAATACAAAGTTTAGTCACCTCATATGAGCCTCAGAGGAACACCGAATCACCAGTAGAAATGAAGATCTTACTAACTGACGATATCCCAGTGTACCAGCAACCGAGGAGACTATCCTATGCCGATAAATGTGTAGTGGATGATCAAGTGGCTCAGTGGCTCACGGAGGGTATCGTCCAACCTAGTTGCTCCGAGTATGCATCACCGATCGTACTGGTGGCAAAAAGCGGTTATGCTGCGACTATCGGCGGTTGAACCAGAAGATTGTCCGAGATCATTTTCCGATGCCACTAATCGATGACGTTATTGAGCGACTGCAGGCAGCAAGAGTATTCACTACGTTGGATTTGACGAACGGGTTCTTCCATGTTCCAGTTGAAATTGGCTCACGTAAGTTTACTTCGTTTGTCACACCAAGTGGCCAATACGAATTTTTGTACGTTGCGTTCGGTATATCCAACTCTCCGGCCGTTTTCACAAGGTATAACTCGGCTGTATTAAGAGAGCTTATACAAGATGGAACCGTAGTAGTCTATATGGATGACCTCATTATTCCCGCTAAGGATGAGAAAGAGGGTTTAGATAAATTGGAACGGGTTTTATCGGTAGCATCGGCGAAAAGGTCTGAGGATTAAATGGAATAAGTGTCAGTTTTTAACTAAAAGGGTAGATTTTCTAGGTTATGTTATTGAGAATGGTTCCATAAAGCCATCAGAGGCCAAAACTAGCGCCATCAAGAGCTTCCCAATTCCTCACGATCGCAAAGCCTTACAACGATTCCTTGGACTTACGTCATATTTTCGAAAATTTGTGGATGGCTACGCGGTAATAGCTAAACCGCTATCCGACCTGCTCAGAAAAGAGGCAAAGTTCGTGCTGGGGGACGATCAGCTGGCAGCATTCCAACAGTTGAAACACGCTCTGACCCATGCGCCGGTACTAAAACTTTATAATCCGAAGGCGGTGACGGAAATTCATGCGGATGCAAGTATGATGGGATACGGTGCGGTCCTTCTTCAAAAAGACGTCGACGACCAGGAGTTCCATCCAGTACAGTACATGAGCCGAAAGACGAAGCCTGTGGAAGAAAAGTACCCTTCATATGAAGTGGAGGTGTTAGCGATCGTCGAAGCGTTGAAAAAGTGTAGGGTTTATCTGATGGGCATCCACTTCAAGATTGTGACCGATTGTAATGCTTTTGCAATGACAATGCAGAAGCAAGACGTGCCTGTGAGAGTTTCTCGGTGGGCGATGCTCCTCCAAGACTTCGACTATGCAATAGAACATCGATCAGGTACTAAGATGAGACACGTTGACGCCCTAAGCAGAGTATCCTGCCTCATCCAGGAAGATGGATTGATCCATCGGCTGCGACAAGCACAGGAGAATGACGAGTGGATAAAGGCGGTGCGCAAGGTTTTGGAGAAAGAGAAGTATGAGGACTTTTACGTGAAGCATGGTATACTACATAAAGATCCCGTCAAGGAACTTATTGTCGTTCCATCCCTCATGGAAGGTGAAATCATCAAGATCGCACACAACCAAGGGCATTTTTCCGCCAAGAAGACCCAAGACGCTGTAGAGAAGAACTTTTTTATACCACAATTAAGCGCTAAGGCGGCGAAGGTAGTTAAGAGCTGCATTAGTTGCATCGTCACTGAGAGTAAACGTGGAAAGCAAGAAGGTTATCTGAACCCCATTAACAAGGAGGACCGTCCATTGGGAACGTACCACATCGATCATGTGGGACCTATGGAGATGACGAAGAAGGCTTATAATTACATCTTAGTCGTCGTGGACGCATTTTTCAAGTTCGTGTGGCTTCACCCGACCAAGAGTACCGGAGCAGAAGAGGTTGTGGATCGGCTTAAGAAACAAGCGGCGGTATTTGGGAACCCGGCAAGGATCATCAGGGATAGAGGTTCTGCTTTTACTTCGCATCTCTTTGCAGATTATTGCGGTAAGGAAAATATAACGCACTTGTGCATAGCGACTGGTGTCCCACGCGGGAATGGCCAAGTCGAGCGGATGCACAAGATTATCGTGCCCATGATTTCGAAGATGTGTCAGGAGAACCCGCGTCAGTGGTATCGTCACGTGGAAAGAGTCCAGCAGTACGTGAATAACTCGCTTCCGAGGAGCACCAAGTTTCCTCCGTTTCGAATCTTGACTGGCGTTGAGATGCGGATCCCAAACATGCCAGAGCTGCAACAAATCTTACAAACTGTAGCTGTAGAAGAGCTTGAAGAAGAGCGTGAAGCTGTGCGGGAGGAGGTTCAACAGAACATAGCTCACATCCAAAGCGAAAATCGCAAATCCTTTGACAGTAAGCGTAAACAAGAAGAGCAATACGAAGTCGGCGAGCTTGTCGCCATCAAGCGCACCCAGTTTGGTTCCGGCTTACGACTGCAGCCAAAGTTCCTAGGACCGTACAAAGTGACAGAGAAGTTAAATTATTGCTGATACGAAGTTCAGAAGGTTGGTGACCATGAAGGCCCAGCCCGAACCACTACTATTGCCGAGTATTTGAAAAAATGGGACCCCTCATTCGGGACGAATAAGAACGCAGGATGGCCGATTGTGGGAAAATGACAAGACGGCAACTCTAGTCCTTGCAACCCTGATTGACAATGAAACTACAGAGACGAACGAGAACGAAACGGTTGAGACGGACATTCAATTTTCTACCACCGAACTGTGCTGACGACCGCCACTAAGCAAAGTCTTTCTATTATAAATAAAGTTTGTTAAATCAGAGTCATTTTTATTAAGGGAAAGTCAAATTCCACATGTATGTTTATTTAAACAGCTTCCTGACAAAAATTTTACAAAATTATTATTACAGTAATATTGGACTTTTCTGCTAGATTAGGGCCGAACCTCGGGCCCGTTGTTGAATTCTGATATCGAATTCGGATTCGGCAGCCATTTTCCCTTAATAATATGTATTTAGCTTTATTCGATGTTGATTTTTTCATGTTTCGCAAATTTTCAAACCAAAATCGGGAAATCCAAAAAACATGCCAATGTTTGAGGCTAGAATACTAGAAAACGGCTAGTCTGAGAAAATTTCAGTCTAGGCAGCTTTTGTAGGGAATTCAATTTCCTACAAAAATATATGCACGTGTTTTTCAACAATGATTTGTCGTTTTTTAACTAAATTGGATGTTAACAGCCGAACCTAATATAAACGCGCTCCGTTATTTTTCTGTCAAATTCGTCTCATGCACATACAACTTGTATGGGAGCAACCGAATTTCAGCGCACTGCGAAAAAACCTAACTTGATTTCCAATTTTTCTTCTGCGTGACATTTCGATTTGACGTTTGTTCACAAAACGCACGCACGTTTATTTCGGTTAGAAGGAAAAAAGTCGTGCATGTACGTGCGGTAAACAAATTTGAAAAAATTACAGCAATTTTTTTTCACCTTTCTTAAAAATAAAATCAATATAATTTTTGGAAAAAAAGCGAAATTTTGAATTTTGGCCCAGTCTAATGTATATGTGTGTGTGGAATATTACGAACTAACCACACCACACCACACTCATATAGCAAAAGCACCATAGACAATCTTAAGTACGGCATTTGACCATTTGAAAATGAAAACGTCGATATGGTACATGTGGTAAGTGTGCGAATAAGTACGAAAGGTCGGTTCAAGGCAGGCTACTTTTTCTATTTTTATACCTTTCATGAACATGAAATGGTATTATAACTTTGGTCCGATGTTTGTAAATATGAGAAGAAGAAGAGATAGACCCATCAATAAGTATACCGAAATGATCAGGATGACGAGATGAGTTGATTTAGCCATGTCCGTCTGTCCGTCTGTCCGTCTGTCCGTCTGTCCGTCTGTCTGTTTGAACGCAAACTAGTCCCTCAATTTTTGAGATATCTGGCTGAAATTTTGTATGTGGCCACCATTTTGTAATATAGGAATCATTTGTCGGAACTGACAAGATCGGACCAGTATAACATATAGCCCCCATACAACCGATTGTTCAGATATAAGGTTTTTTGGCCAAAACTTCCGCAATTAAACAGTTAGGAACGTAAAATTTTGCAACTCGAGTAATTTCTATTTATGTAGTGTATATAGTGAAAATCAACGAGATCGGGCAAATGTAACATATAGCCCCCATACAACCGATTGTTCAGATATAAGAATTTTTGGCCAAAACTTCTGCAATTAAAGAGTTAGGAACGTAAAATTTTGCAACTCGAGTACTTTCTATTTATGTAGTGTATATAGTGAAAATCAACAAGATCGGGCAAATGTAACATATAGCCCCCATACAACCGATTGTTCAGATATAAGGTTTTTTGGCCAAAACTTCTGCAATTAAAAAGTTAGGACCGTAAAATTTTGCAACTCGAGTACATTCTATTTATGTAGTGTATATAGTGAAAATCAACAAGATCGGGCAAATGTAACATATAGCCCCCATACAACCGATTGTTCAGATATAAGGTTTTTTGACCAAAACTTCTGCAATTAAAAAGTTAGGAACGTAAAATTTTGCAACTCGAGTACTTTCTATTTATGTAGTGTGTATAGTGAAATCAAAAAGATCGGGCAAATGTAACATATAGCCCCCATACAACCGATTGTTCAGATATAAGGTTTTTTGACCAAAACTTCTGCAATTAAAAAGTTTAGAAACGTAAAATTTTGCATCTCGAGTACTTTCTATTTATGTAGTGTATATAGTGAAAATCAAAAAGATCGGGCAAATGTAACATATAGCCCCCATACAACCGATTGTTCAGATATAAGGTTTTTTGGCCAAAACTTCTGCAATTAAAAAGTTAGGAATATAAAATTTTGCAACTTGAGTACTTTCAATTTATGTAGTGTGTAGAGGAAAATCAAGAAGATCGGGTAAATATAACATATAGCCCCATACAACCGGTTGTTCCGATATAAGGTTTTTTGGCCAATACTTCCGCATTTAAAATGTTAGGAACGTAAAATATTGCACCTTTAGTACTTTCTACATATGTAATGTGTATAGTTTAAGTCAGTACAATTGAACACGTATAATATATACACCCCTATTACGGTCGTCAATGCTAACTTCGACGTCAATTCTTTGTCGACATCACTTTGTATCGACATCGACATCAACACACCGCAAAATGGGTATTTACTAAAGCAATGTATTGATGTTGACGTGTTATCGATAATTTTACAAAAAAAACTGCGATCTTTACAGTTTGTCGTGAATTTTATTGTCACGAAAAATTAAAAATTTACATTTAACTAATTTTCTTTACAAAAATTCATAGTATTTTCATCTTAACTGCAGATTTTCCTGAAAATGGACAGCAACGGAGTGATTTTGACTTTGGATGGTTATTGCCTAGTTTAGCTGTCAACTGCTAAAAAATTCGCTAAAATTATGGAAGGGGGCTCAAAAGACGGGGTTTGGCCTCAGAATCACGAATCCGGAAGCGATTTTTTAATTTTTTGTTTCAGTGAAAAGTTATGGTCAAAAAACCGAAAATTGACTCGGGTCGATACCAAAATTGGGGCGGAATCCATGGTATTTATGTGCAGAACACCTTTCTGAGCTGGCGACCTTATAATAAATAACCCTGGGCTACGCCATATCAAGTCTGGGTGGTTGCCTGAACCGCGGCAACATGCCACCTTACTCATTTTTTTTTGGCGCAGTGTAATGTAATTACACCAACCACATGAAAGCAAATACCTCTTCAGAGAAGCAAATTATTATAAAAGTGCTTCCGGATTCGGGATGCTGAGGCCAAACCGCGTCTTTTGAGCCCCCTCCTATAATTTTAGCTAATTTATTAGCAGTTGACAGCTAAACTAGACAATTACCAGTTTTCTAATACACATTTTGTATTCATGCACAAAAATGTTTTTTATCGGACTCGAGTGATAGTTCCATCGATGAAAAAAGGAGATTTTACCCTTTAAAATCAACAGGAACTGTCCCCCTTTTAAACCCTTTGGCAAGCGTGGGATTATTTTCCAGATCTGAAACTAGTTGCTTTAAAAGGAAACTTTAACGATGAGCTTTACGCAGACCTGCCATAGTTCAGCGGATTAAAGCCCAAAGGCTAAAATTGCTAAAATTGTTTTGTGTTGGTTATTTTAACCATTTTCTTTATTTAAACACAATTGGATATTAAAAAAAAACACAAAACAAAACTATTTTACCAATTTGCAGCACGTCGACACGCTTGTCGTCGCACAAAAGTTTGTCGACAAAATGGTTGTCAATACATGTCAACACAGTGTCACAATTGCCTTAGCCGATACCAAAAAAGCATCGACCATAGTCAAATGTTATCGATTTTGACAACGCCGATACCAATTTAAGAACGTCACCTCAATTCATTTAAGTATTGACAACCGTAATAGGGGTGATAGCCTCCATACAATCGATTGTTCCGATAACTCGGATCCTATTATTTTGTAAGTTTTCTTTAAATTATAACAAAGATGTGTAATGTGTATAGTAAATATAGTTAAATTGACACAGGCTGTACTGGGGATCGAACAGTGAAAATCGTGACGCTTATTCATGAAAGGTATATAGCCTTCGGCACAGCCGAAGACAGCTTTCCTTACTTGTTTTATATAATTTTTTTTTAATCTTAAATAAATTTTTTTTTTTTTAATTATTTAATGCGAAACGTCACTTACATCGTAATTGCATTTCATTTGTCTTTGTAATGGAATTTATTACGGTTGTGATATTTTGTGAGAAATAGAATCACGGCCGTAGCCAGAGGCATGCTTTTATTGAAATATTTCCAAATTTCCGACTAGAATCGATTTGAAAAAAAATTATTACAGTTCAAAATTTGTTTGCATTTAATAAAATGTTGCCATAGATCAGTGTTCATGCATGCTAACGCAAACAAATACTTTTGAAACGATTAGATTTCATTTTATGAATGCCCAAAACTAATATTAAAAAAAACTACCCGTTCAATTTATATAAAAGCCATCTATAAATCGCCTCAGAATTTTCATATTTAACACTAATGGCAGATGGTTCAACAGACAGAAGTGGGAAGGAGATACTTTCAATTGCATTTAGATACATTGTTGATGGAAAACCAACCGAAACACTACTTTCTTTCGAAAAAGCTGATGATATCGCAGCCAAAGGATTCTGCCAACTGATCATCGATGTTGTTGTTGTTGTAGCGAGGTGTAGCCCTGCCTAAATGTCAGACAGGGTCACCCCGAGTGTATTGCTCTTGGCCGGGTCGATATAAGAAAACGGCCCGGGGCGTTTCGGCACGATGGGTACAGCACAAGTACTGGTACCGTTCTCGTAGAACCGGCAATACAAGAAACTAGCCGTGCAGGCTATGTAGGTCATTTTGCGTTACCCAGGGTGCACCAACTGGGAGGCGACCTACTTTTACACCCCCTGATCATCGATCGCTTGCAAGTGTTTGCAATGGATTGCAAAAAGATTTTGAGCCAGTGTTTTGATGGAGCAGCGGTAATGAGTGGTCGGTTGGGCAGTTTACAAGCTTTGATGCAGATATATTTTGATCGCAAAATACCATATGTACATTGCATTAATCATCGCCTTCATCTTGTCGTTGTAGAAATCGTGAAAAATAATTCTGAATCCCGACTTTTCTTTGATCAAGTCAAACAACTTAACTTAACTTCGATAAGCTACTCAATTCGTTGATAAAAATAAATGATGGAGCAGGACATGATCTTGGTGCAGACGGTATGCGTTTAGCTGTTGGATGTACCGAATTTCTAGGCTCAGCTAAAAAACACTTGACGATGTTGAATATGCGCCGGTTCCGAGACCGTTAAGAATTCGACGTCGATCCTATCTACTAAGCGAATCCGCTGGGTGAGCGTGATATTGATGAACATTCTTCATTAAAGCGCATTTAATGCAGTCGAAGCTGCAAACAACTTTTTGGATGAAAATTTCGACTACAGCGCTTTGAAATCATTGGCTGAACTTCAAATAATATTGCCGTTATGAGAAGAGTTTCTCAATAATGAGAAAAATAAACATGACTCGAATGACAAAAGTATTCTTCAAATATTGTTTCCCGTCAAAAGTACATTTTCAACAACGTATTGCCTTTTTCAGGCCATCGAGACATTTGGCGGAAGTACATCAATCAACGAATCAAATTTTCTGCGCTTTCAAGAATATATGCGATTCAGCGCTCAACAATGACCGATCAACGGCTACGAGATCGTAAATTTCTTGCTTTTGAAAAAAGAGATGGAATTCATTAAAAATGGATGGTATTTTGCGTACACAGTAAAAAGAATAGTCTAAATTTAATACCAATTTGGTGTTTATATATAAAAACGCCAAAAAGTATTAAATTAACACCATTTTCCGAGAACAGGTATTATTTTGGTATTATTTTAAGACCATTTGGACTAATTTAATTGCCAAAATTGAGAGAGAGAGATCGATTTAGTATAATTTTAAAACCATTACTTCAAATTTAATTTCCAAACTTTTTCAGGGTCTTAAAATAATACTATTTGGTATTAAATTTAAAAAAAGTAGTCTTTCATTTTTTACTGTGTAAATTTGCCAACAAATATAGGAAAATACAACTTTATTAACGTTCAATATGCATTTTTGAAATAAGTTGATATGTATTCATTCGATTTACGACTTAATCAATAAAAAATGTGGCTTGTAATATCAGCTGTTACGATTTTTACTAGAAAAAATTTCAGCTCACTCGAAATTGGTCGAGCTCACCCAAATGTTCACTGCTGGCTACGGCCGTGAATAGAATTACCGATATCTATAAGCAAATGAATTTTCATAATTTTGTCGGTTACGTTTAGGGACCGATATGCTGAAAGATAACAAGGGGTATCGTGATAGACGGCAAATGCTAAATTAAAGAAATAAACTTCCCCTGGGTGTCCACCGCAAACACTTTCTTTTTTTAGATATGGAGCTAAATATGGGATCAAATGAAAGGTATTTTCGGCCGTATCCCAAATATGACGATTTCACGCAGGGTTGTCACATAGGGTTGCCACCTAACCGCAATTTACAACCCCTTTTACAACTCTCCTTCCTATATTTCTTTGCCTTCACACTATCTCCCTCCCTTTTTCTCTCCATTCCCGTATTTTCTCTACCACGCCCATCTTCCTCTATATCCCATTCGTATTGGCCCCTATTAATTAAAGCTACATTTACACTGCACCAAATGCGTCACTTTTGGCCAAGTTTTTTCGAGACCGTTCATCCGCAGATTGAATTTCATCACCAAATTGAGTCAAATTAAACTAAATTTGTCTAATTTGGCAAAAAAATTCATTCTGCGGACAAATGTATCATTAGGCATAATTCTACCAATGTACCGAATTTGAAGGAAACGCACCATGTATAAGATTTTTTCGAATTGATCGGTTCCCTGGTCCACTTCCCGGACGTAAGAAATTGGGAATCTAAACCATTCTCGAATACACCTTTTTCATAATTCCTTATTTCTGAATTTAAGAAGTTAACTTCTTTTACGTTTTTTTTTTCAAATTCGGTCTAAAATATTAATAAGTAACAGAAATCAGCTACAAAGCACAATAATTCCAAAAAATTTGGACAAAAAACACAGTCAGGCCGATTCTAAACAATTCCGCACTTTGCGGATTTTCTCACTGTCATATAATTTGTGAGCAAAAATGTATCAAAACGTGAACGGTTCACTAGTGAAAAATTGTTTATCATTTGAATGAGTTTTTCTTTGAAAAAAAAAAAAAAAATGAAGCTCCTCGCCGCGTGTGAAGTACACTTCAGCAACACCAAAATGGAATGGCTGATAAAAGCTTCGTTTCTTTCCTGCTAATCATGAATAATTATGAATAATTATTCCTGAAAAAGCGTTTCTTGAACAAAAATAGCAGCGAATCCAGCAGCTTTTCTACATTTAATTGAGAAAGAGAGCGCCAATTCGCTGCAAATTATTGCTGGAGATTTTTCGTCCAGCAGAAACTAGCAAGCAGGAACAGCTGATCGGTGATATAGCAAAACAACAACAAAAAATGTAAATTCCATTTGTTAGCCAATCAGAAACGTAACTGCTGTTTTGTCTGCAAGTTTGTACTGATTCCTGTTCGACGAAAAATTAGCAGAAATGAGATTTTGATAGATTTTTACAAGACTCTCTTCTGCTGACAGTTATTTGCTGGATTTTTCAAGAAACATACCTAAAAGCACACCGAGTGCTATTGGGGTTTGAAGCTAATTATTAGCAGTTGTTTGTTATTTGTTTAATAGAAAATAGTGAGCAGACTCGAAAGAGTTATTCTAACTAATAATTTTATATAATTCGCTGTTATATATGTTAAAAAAATCAAATTTCTAAGTATTAGCGAACTCCTTTTTTATGCAACCTACTACTAATTTTTTATACCAAATCTAATGCAACTCGGCGCAAAATGATGCTCTTTTTCCAAAAAAACAACTCTGATGAACAGGTGTTAAACTCATTTTGGAATTTTGACGTCTATGCAGAAGAGTTTACACTTGTATTGGTACACTATGCTTCACCCAAAGCGCTTCCGGATTCGTGACCCTGAGGCCAAACCCCGTATTTTGAGCTATCTTCCATAATTCTAGCTAATTTATTAGGAGTTGACTGCTAAAGGAAACAAAGACCAAATTCTGGGGTTTGAAGCCTTATTTGTGCTAAGATATGTATTTGATAGTAAATCTATCTAAAAACATCGTATATACATACATGTTTCCAAAAAAAACGTTTGTTTTCATTTTCTGTCTAATTTTTCATTTCGAAGATGCTTACCTCAAAATTTTTCTGTAAAATAAATAAAATTTACTAGTTTTAAGTTTTTTTTATTTTATGTTTTTTTTTCTTTGATATAAAGTATAATAAAAGTATAAACTGAAAGATTCGCTTAAAAGTTGCCCTACAAACTGGAGTGAAAAAGTTGTGCAACACAGCAACACTTTTGTGCAAACAAGAACCCTGTTTCATTGATATTCGGTCCTGCACAAAACCATTGTGTATCAATACCAAGTGTGAACTCTTCTTTTGACAACACACATTAAAATGTCGGTTTGTTTACATCCTGCACATATTAAAATGTCGCCAGCACCGAATAACAGAAAAGCAATGGCGTTGTTTAACATCCTGCTTACATCAACATAGCGGTCTCCTATCTTTTACCTAATGGTAGAAAGAGATGGGAAGATGGAAAGAAGTGAGACAAAAAAGGAAATTAAAAACAGGTGACTAAACTCACTTTGAAGTTTTCACGACTATGTCTATGATCTCACACTTGTTATTAACCACAATCTCAAACAGGTGTTAAACTCATTTTGGAATTTTGACGTCTATGCAGAAGAGTTTACACTTGGTATTGATACACAATGCACAAAACCCTGTTTTGTCGAGTGCAACGAAAACAACAATAGCAACCCAGATTTTCCCGTTAGAATTTGCCAATTTTTGAAAGCGATTTGTAAGCCAACAACAATTTTTTGACGTCGATTTGTGCTGTCAAAAGAAGAGTTTACACTTGTACTGATACACTATGGGGTGAAGGCAGTAATTAGGAGCATTGTGTATCAATACCAAGTGTGAACTCTTCTTTTGACAACACACATTAAAATGTCGGTTTGTTTACGTCCTGCACATATTAAAATGTCGCCAGCACCGAATAACAGAAAAGCAAATGGCGTTGTTTAACATCCTGCACACATCAACATGGCGGTCTCCTATCTTTTACCTAATGGTAGAAAGAGATGGGAAGATGGAAAGAAGTGAGACAAAAAAGGAAATTAAAAACAGGTGACTAAACTCACTTTGAAGTTTTCACGACTATGTCTATGATATCACACTTGTTATTAACCACAATCTCAAACAGGTGTTAAACTCATTTTGGAATTTTGACGTCTATGCAGAAGAGTTTACACTTGGTATTGATACCATTGTGTATCAATACCAAGTGTGAACTCTTCTTTTGACAACACACATTAAAATGTCGGTTTGTTTACATCCTGCACATCTTAAAATGTCGCCAGCACCGAATAACAGAAAAGCAATGGCGTTGTTTAACATCCTGCACACATCAACATGGCGGTCTCCTATCTTTTACCTAATGGTTGAAAGAGATGGGAAGATGGAAAGAAGTGAGACAAAAAAGGAAATTAAAAACAGGTGACTAAACTCACTTTGAAGTTTTCACGACTATGTCTATGATATCACACTTGTTATTAACCACAATCTCAAACAGGTGTTACACTCATTTTGGAATTTTGACGTCTATGCAGAAGAGTTTACACTTGGTATTGATACACAATGATTGATACACAATGATTAGGAGTTTCGAAGCTTTAGAGTGACGTCACACATTACATCCATATTGAACATCCATGGATCGCGATTTTAAGTAATTTTTATGCTAATTTGTATGCTTTTTCTTTTAAAATGTTTAAGAAAATGAAACCAAAAAATTCAAAACAGGCATATTAGTATCTCTTTTATTCAAAAACATTAAAACGAAACTGCTGGAGGAGAAAATATAGATGGATCACAAATTGGTGCTAAAGTCCCGTTTACATTGCTCGATTTTTCGTTCAATTTCATGTTGATTCTGAAAATTTACTCGTGTCAACGGGTCTTGCAAAATTGCATGCAGCAAAGGTGGTAGCCAGCCGACTTTTGTTCAACTCATGATTCAACTTTTGTACAACCTTGCATATGTTTACGAATGTCAGATTTTGAGGTAAAATTTTGGAAATAAAATTTTAATATATTTTTCACAAAATTGTTCATCAATAAAATTGTAGCAATTTTAATTAGCATGAATTCGCCTAGACCTTTTTTTTCTTGATCATTACCAACACCCAGAGCAAAACCTGTGCGTTCCATCCCATCCAACTAGAAGAGTCCACGAGGCGCTCCGTTCGGACTCCCTGCGCGGTGCGCTTATAAGGTATACCTACCTATTTAGGACTCTTTAAAGGTGCGTTTATCAGATAATGGATAAATATAGTTAAAAAAACTAAAACTCACGCTTTTGGAGAGTATTGAACTAAAAAGTTAAAAATAATTTTAATAACCCTACACAGTAGTATTGTGGGAAAAGCGTGGTCCGCTTTTTTCCATAATCTTGGTTTTTTATTTAAATTATTTTTACCTTTTTCTTTAAAACCGCGTGTTTACGTTTTTTAAACTATATTTATTTTTTACTTTTTAGTTAAATGTGTTATGAAGTAATCGATAAACATGTCGAAATATACCGCAGTGCAAACGAAACCTCTGGGCCTCCACTTTCGTTTGATACCCTCATTTTGACCGTTAACTCAGTTATCGATAAATATATCGAAATATTCCAAAGTCCAATAGAAACCTGTAGAACTTCCCTTTTGTTTGATATCCAGATTGTAGGCATTATGACCGATAACTTAGTTAGTCGTGAAGGGTGGATACCTTGCCGCGGTACAAGGGCTTAAGTCGATAGCCACAGGGCTACGCTGCCCTTGTGATCATAGCTCCGTACGGCACTTCATCAAGAGAGTAGCCTAGCATCTCTGGCGCGACGACAAAGATCTTGCCCCTCCCAATCCAGGGTGTTATGCGAAACCGTGCCCATTGGACGTTTGCAGCCGGGAGGCAAATCGTGGCTGTATTTGAACGGCGCCTCTCTGATACCGGGTCGCCTCAGAGAGTAAGCATGGCCTTACCGCGGTACGGGGCTCTGCCGCGGCGGACGACACATTTTCCCCTACTCTTCCCTCAAATCTAAGCTGGCCTTGTCCGGCGATGGGTCGTACGAACAAGATGAACTCAAATAACGTAAATAAAAACGAAAAACCTAAAAAACAAACAACGCCAAATTTCACTCCTCAGCAGAGGAGAGCTATGGAGGAGCAAGCGAGAAAGCAACAACAACGCCGGAGGACAACCTCCGTTCCACAATCAAGGGGGGGATCGACAGCGATGGCAACTACGAGTCGGTCAACCAACCCTCTATCGAGTAAGATTGACTTGATGGGAGCTAGCACCAGTGCGGATGCCAACGCAGTTAAGCGGACAACGGCGGAAGCTAAACTCCCATCTACCGCTGATATGAAAACCAGTATCTTTACGTCTGGGGCAGCGGTCTCACGACCTGGCCTCGGAGTTTCGAAGGAGAAGGAAGCTGCAACTGAGATTTCGGAAAAGGGAGCGACCGCGATGGCAACTACGGGTCCGCACTCCCGGGAGACACCTCCCCGCCGCTTCACATACCACGAGAAAAGATTGCCTGGAAAGATCCTGAAGAGGTATGAAGGGGTACCGCAGGAATCGCTGTCGCCGAATTCCAGTAAATCGGTAGAGCTAGCGAAAGCTGTGATACCGGATTTCCAAAATTTTTATATGCCAAAGAGGTTAAAAGTTAACCCTTTCAAGCGCCAGAGATCGGACCTGGAGTTAAATCCCCCTCCCAAGCGGCATCAGAATACCCCTGGAGCGGGCAAACTAAGCTTTGCTGAGGTAACCAAGGACAGGATCCTTATAGGCGTCCTTGACCGAGGCAATGACCGTCTGGCCATCCCCAAGGACCGGTGGCGTTACGTGCGAAATGAACTCGGCAAAATTCTTCTCAACGTTGCTCCCAAAAACCATAGCACTGTACAAGGCAGCAGCTGCTAAACTGGGTGAAGTCTACAAGGGCGCAAAGATAGAGGTCGTCGACTGGAAGGACATTCCAGCTCGTCCAAGGGCAAGGGCGTGGATTCCGGCCATCCCTGACGAACCCGAGAGAATTCTCGGGATGCTACGGCTAATGAATCCGTCCCTCCCAACGCATGACTGGAGTGTCAATCTGGTCGGGGATGCGGTAGGGTCCGACAGACAGGTGGTGTTCACCATGAATAAAGAGTCAATCGAGCCCCTCAAAAGGTGCAATGGCCTAGTACACTACAGCGTAGGCCAGATCGTTATCCACGTATATCGTGGTGCTGCTCAGCGCGCTGCCTTCTCGGCTGCTCCGGGGGAACCGGAAAACGAATTACCAGAAGAGGAAGCGGAGGATTCCGATGCGGAAAGCATGTTATCCGCCACGTCCCTTGGCGATAGTGCTGTGAACAACTCGGAGATTTAGGACAGCCTACAGGACGAGGAAGTCCTCGACGTCACGGTGGTAGCAGCCAACGCTGAGCGATTAACATCTAACGCTACAGACAGCAGGACTCCCGCAACGCCATATCGGGCAGTTAATCGGAACAACTCGTCGTTGATAGGCAACCTCCGGGATGGGGCAAAATCTGCACGGGTAATCTTATTATTGGAGCGGACGCTAATACTCACCATGTCCAATGGGGGAGCTCCGATATCAATGCCAGGGGCGATTCTCTGTTTGATTACCTCTTAACAACCAACCTGGTAATTTGCAACGTGAGTAATGAGCCTACT
The DNA here is from genome assembly GCA_964058755.1 of Campiglossa producta. NCBI lineage: Eukaryota > Metazoa > Arthropoda > Insecta > Diptera > Tephritidae > Campiglossa > Campiglossa producta. The sequence goes on from CAXKVI010000004.1 coordinate 77,478,246, forward strand.
TTTATCACTTAGACCCGCAGGGAGGTCATAGACCTCACTATCTGTAGTAAAGGCGCTTATGAGTGGGTCAGAAAATGGCGGGTTCTGGAGGAACATTCATTCTCCGACCACCGTTACATAGAAATGGATTTAGACTTTATTGTAGAACAACCAATCATGAAGCGCAATCCACGTAACACTAATTGGCAGTTACACAATGAAATATTAGACAGAGACCTAACACTACTGCCCTCACAAGCCCCCTCATCAGTAGAGGAGCTGGAGGATCTTGTTACTACATTTACATCGGCGCTCTCAAATGCTCTAGGACAGGCTTGTCCAGTGCCAAAACCACGCGGTAAACACAGGCCACATTGGTGGTCCTACGATTTGGACTCGCTCCCCAAATCATGCCGGAAACAATTTAACAAGGCTCTGAGCCTCATTGGCACGAATATAAAGCTAAACTAAGGGCCTACAAAAAAAGATCTGAGACAGGCGAAAAGAACCTCGTGGAGAAATTTCTGCACTGGCGTCGAAAATGTCGACGACACAGCGAGACTTAGACGAGTCCTCTCGAAAAGTCAAACAGCCATCAGCTATTTGCGAAAACCTGACGGATCCTGGACCGGCACGGAAGAGGAAACCCTTGACCTGCTCCTGAACACACATTTTCCGGGGAATCTGCATGACGCACCACTAGCACCTGCAACAAACCTGGCAGTAAATATACCCATCACTGAGGAAAGGGTAAGGTGGGCAGTTAAGAGCTTTGAACCGTATAAGGCTGCCGGGCCGGACGGGATTATCCCCGCGCAACTTATAAACACGTTGGAGATATCAGCTAAATGGCTGGTATTTCTCTTGACAGCCTGCCTGGCTCTCAACCACATTCCGGGCTCCTAGAGAAGCGCCACGGTAGTGTTTATACCTAAGGCTGGGAAGGCATCCCACTACGAGCCAAAAGACTACAGACCGATCAGTCTCTCGTCCTTTGTACTCAAAATCAGCATGCATACACCAAGGGTAAATCAACAGAAACTGCTCTGCACAGCCTAGTATCTGTCATTGAGAAATCGCTGTGTGAAAAGGACTACTGTCTCGTGGCCTTCCTAGACATTGAGGGGGCTTTCAACAATATAAGCCCGGAGGCTATCAACTCCGCTCTAACTAATCTGGTCGTAGATAGACCTCTAACTGGTTTAATTGACCAACTTTTAAGGGGAATGAAAATAGCTTCTTCACTTGGTACGGTTGAGTTATCACGCTATGTCACGAGGGGAACGCCCTAGGGTGGTGTTCTTTCCCCGCTTTTATGGAACCTCACAGTCAACTCGTTGCTACGTGACACAAGCTGGGGGCGGGAAGATAGTGGCATACGCAGACGATTTAGCTATTGCATTCAGAGGCAAGTTCCCACAAACTCTGTGTGACCTGATGCAAGTAGCACTGCGAGAAGTTTCGACGTGGTCCTCTCGCTGCGGACTTAGTATCAACCCGGGGAAAGTGGAACTTGTCCTCTTCACCAACCGGTACAAAATACCGCCACTAAGCCTACCAGAACTAGATGGGCTACCAGAACTAGATGGGCTTGTCGGATAAGGCCAAGTTTCTAGGCATAGTTCTGGACAGGAAATTGAATTGGAAGGAGAATGTTCTTCAGCGCCAGAAGAAAGCTTGCATCGCTCTTTACACATGCAAAAGAGCCATTGGCAAGAAATGGGGGCTCAGCCCTAGAGTATGCAGTTGGATCTACACGGCCATCATTCGCCCAATCATGCTGTATGGAGTCGTCGTATGGTGGCCTGCGCTGAGCAAGGCAACATACCTGAATCTGTTGCGGAAAGTCGATAGATCCAATATAATCTGTATAAGCGGTGCGCTAAGGACAACGCCCGACGAGGGTTTCGGTCAGCGGCGGCATCAGCTCTGCGCCTAAGGGAAACCTCCAGTTGGAGTGCGGGTACTATTGGACACTCCAGTATTCTGGAATCTTACAGCTTTCTCCCTCTAAGCACAGATCGTTGTGCGACCACTACAGTCGGGGATAGCTGTTTCAAAATAAGCATTCCCAGCAGAGAAGACTGGGAGAGGACGGATTGGTGTCCCGAAACAAATGGTGGCACTTCCATATACACCGACGGCTCGAAGTTGGACGGCAGAGTTGGAGGAGGGGTTTATTCAAGGGATTTGGACCTTGAACTCTCCTTCAGACTACCTGATCATTGTAGCGTCTTCCAGGCGGAAGTCTCGGCAATCCTGGACGCCGCGGCCTGGTTAAGAAAACTTGTTATCGGAGAAGATATCGCTATTTTCAGCGATAGCCAAGCGCCCATCAAATTCCTTGGCTCATACACGTTCAACTCTGAACTGACGCTCAGCTGTCGTCGATCTCTTCAGGAGATGGCCCAACAGAACCGCGTAAACCTCATATGAGTCCCGGGACATAGGGACATTGAGGGAAACTGTGAGGCCGACGAGCTTGCCAGGCAGGGCACGACCAAGCAGGTTCTTCAGGATAAAGAGCGCTTAGGTATGCCGTTTGCCACATGCAAACTAATGCTGAAGGAGCACACACTCCGTCAAGCCAAGGAAACAGTGGAGCACCTCATCTGCAACTGTCCGGCTTTAAGCGGCGCGAGAACGCGCTTTTTGGGAGTTCCGTTCCTGGATAGCCTAAGGCAGATCGTGGAACTGGACATAAAGGACTTGATGGCATTCATAAAGTCATCTAAGTGGTTCGAGGAGGAGTAACGGTGTCGGTTTAGGAGTGTCAGTCCCGGGATTCTGCTATGTGGAAAATCCCAACAACTCAGGGATTTTCCATATGGCTGGGTCCCGAGACTGACATACCTTGTGTTCGTGGTATCACAACGGGCCTAAGTGTGCCTCTGCGGCAGCCACTTGAACCTAACCCTAACCTAGTTATCGATAAATATATCGAAGTCCAAATGCAACCTCCTATCGTTTGACACCCATATTGAAGGCACATTTCAAGGTTTTTGTGACCGTCATATGCCACTATCGGGTAGACTGAAGTAGAGTTACATACAAACAAGCAAACATACATATGAATGTAACTTAAACTTTAGCCCGGTCGCGGGAGGTTTTTAAAAAATATCCTCACTAAACCGTTGCTTCAAATAATCAGTCAATCATTTGGTTGGCGGCCGCCGTGGTGTAGCGGTTAAGTGTTCGGTTCAAAAATTATTTAGAAACAAAAATTTTTCTAAACGGGGTCGCCCCTCGGCAGTAGTTTGGCGAACTCTCCGGGTGTATTTCTGCCATGAGAAGCTTCTCAGCAAAAAATTCATTTGCTTTGCAAGTGCCGTTCGGAGTCGGCAAAAAACTGTAGGTCCTGCCAACTTGTAGGAAAAACTCAAAAGCAACACACCACAAGTTGGAAAGAGAAGCTCGGCTAAAAATCTCGTTAGAGGTTATCTGTTGGTATATCGCCGCCATTTGGCAGCGTGACTGCTTAGCAAATAAAACTGAACTGCTTCTCTTTATTCATTTCATCTTTTATACAATATCTTGCTTAAGCCTAGATACAAAATTCAAGCCCAACTTCCAGGAACGGAGATGTGATAAACAATACGTTATTCAAAGATAAACAATATTTTACTTAAATTCTTAAGAATGGAAACATGATGCCAACTGATGTGGGTTCGACATCTCACTTCCAAAGAAAGCGGACCATATGTGTCAAGCGACACGTTTGACAGCACCATCTTTTACAATTTTTATTGGCTTATTTTTTTTCATTTATTTTTGTACACTTAGTGTGTTTATTATTTAACATATCAGACAAACATGTGCTATTTTGTTTGATCATACAAAATGCATTATTTATTTCTTTTTTACATAATTTAACTGGAAAAAAAATTTTCATTACATTTTATTATTTCATTTTCTATTACTAAGTTCCCATCTTTTTGCGCTACAGCCACTACCTTAAATAATTTACATATGTTTTTTACTTTTGGATATTTAATGTAAACAACTATTAAATTGTTTTTTGTGCAATTTTGAATTCCGAAACATCTATAAGATCTGATATTGTTACATTTACTTGTTCTTCGTTTATAATTTCCTTTATTTCCGCCATATCTAAAATTAAGGGATTCAATATTCCTATTTTTGACAATGTAATGGTTTCCACTGCGTTTTCAAGTTCATTAATTATTAATTTATTTCTCTGTCTTAAAACAGTTTTTTCATTGGATTTGCTTTAATATTTCCGTTAGCTCTGTGATTGTTTTAAACATTTGAGAATTTTTTATAAACTGCTTATTATTATTTTCTATAAGATCATTTACTTTATTTGTGATCTGCATAAAATCGTCATGGTCAGGTGTACCCGAAATCCATTTCCATACTGTACCGAGATCATTTATTCCTCTCTTTGACCTACTATTATCAACTTTTAATTGCTTCAGCAATGTTTCTATCATTTGTATTTCATAAGCCGCATTCTTCTGGTAGTTATCGCTCCGGCTCACGCTCGATTCTCACGGGAACAGTCCGGTTCATGGTAATGTGAGTTGGCAGCACTGACAGAAAACGTCACTTTTCAATTTAACAAGGCCAAGAGCCTCGGCTCTGAGCCTCATTGGCACGAATATAAAGCTAAACTAAGAAAAAGCTCTGAGACAGGCGAAGAGAACCTCGTGGAGAAATTTCTGCACTGGCGTCGAAAGTGTCGACGACACAGCGAGACTTAGACGAGTCCTCTCGAAAAGTCAAACAGCCATCAGCTATTTGCGAAAACCTGACGGATCCTGGACCGGCACGGAAGAGGAAACCCTTGAGCTGCTCTTGAATACACATTTTCCGGGGAATCTGCATGACGCACCACTAGCACCTGCAACAAACCTGGCAGTAAATATACCCATCACTGAGGAAAGGGTAAGGTGGGCAGTTAAGAGCTTTGAACCGTATAAGGCTGCCGGGCCGGACTGCCTGGCTCTCAACCACATTCCGGGCTCCTAGAGAAGCGCCACGGTAGTGTTTATACCTAAGGCTGGGAAGGCATCCCACTACGAGCCAAAAGACTACAGACCGATCAGTCTCTCGTCCTTTGTACTCAAAATCAGCATGCATACACCAAGGGTAAATCAACAGAAACTGCCCTGCACAGCCTAGTATCTGTCATTGAGAAATCGCTGTGTGAAAAGGACTACTGTCTCGTGGCCTTCCTAGACATTGAGGGGGCTTTCAACAATATAAGCCCGGAGGCTATCAACTCCGCTCTAACTAATCTGGTCGTAGATAGACCTCTAACTGGTTTAATTGACCAACTTTTAAGGGGAATGAAAATAGCTTCTTCACTTGGTACGGTTGAGTTATCACGCTATGTCGCGAGGGGAACGCCCTAGGGTGGTGTTCTTTCCCCGCTTTTATGGAACCTCACAGTCAACTCGTTGCTACGTGACACAAGCTGGGGGGCGGGAAGATAGTGGCATACACAGACGATTTAGCTATTGCATTCAGAGGCAAGTTCCCACAAACTCTGTGTGACCTGATGCAAGTAACACTGCGAGAAGTTTCGACGTGGTCCTCTCGCTGCGGACTTAGTATCAACCCGGGGAAAGTGGAACTTGTCCTCTTCACCAACCGGTACAAAATACCGCCATTAAGGCTACCAGAACTAGATGGCACGCGCCTAGGCTTGTCGGATAAGGCCAAGTTTCTAGGCATAGTTCTGGACAGGAAATTGAATTGGAAGGAGAATATTCTTCAGCGCCAGAAGAAAGCTTGCATCGCTCTTTACACATGCAAAAGAGTCATTGGCAAAAAATGGGGGTCAGCCCTAGAGTATGCAGTTGGATCTACACGGCCATCATTCGCCCAATCATGCTGTATGGAGCCGTCGTATGGTGGCCTGCGCTGAGCAAGGCAACATACCTGAAACTGTTGCGGAAAGTCCATAGATCCAATATAATCTGTATAAGCGGTGCGCTAAGGACAACGCCCGACGAGGGTTTCGGTCAGCGGCGGCATCAGCTCTGCGCCTAAGGGAAACCTCCAGTTGGAGTGCGGGTACTATTGGACACTCCAGTATTCTGGAATCTTACAGCTTTCTCCCTCTAAGCACAGATCGTTGTGCGACCACTACAGTCGGGGATAGCTGTTTCAAAATAAACATTCACAGCAGAGAAGACTGGGAGAGGACGGATTGGTGTCCCGAAACAAATGGTGGCACTTCCATATACACCGACGGCTCGAAGTTGGACGGCAGAGTTGGAGGAGGGGTTTATTCAAGGGATTTGGACCTTGAGCTCTCCTTCAGACTACCTGATCATTGTAGCGTCTTCCAGGCGGAAGTCTCGGCAATCCTGGACGCCGCGGCCTGGTTAAGAAAACTTGTTATCGGAGAAGATATCGCTATTTTCAGCGATAGCCAAGCGCCCATCAAATCCCTTGGCTCATACACGTTCAACTCTGAACTGACGCTCAGCTGTCGTCGATCTCTTCAGGAGATGGCCCAACAGAACCGCGTAAACCTCATATGGGTCCCGGGACATAGGGACATTGAGGGAAACTGTGAGGCAGACGAGCTTGCAGGCAGGGCACGACCAAGCAGGTTCTTCAGGATAAAGAGCACTTAGGTATGCCGTTTGCCACATGCAAACTAATGCTGAGGGAGCACACACTCCGTCAAGCCAAGGAAACAGTGGAGCACCTCATCTGCAACTGTCCGGCTTTAAGCGGCGCGAGAACGCGCTTTTTGGGAGTTCCGTTCCTGGATAGCCTAAGCCAGATCGTGGAACTGGACATTAAGGACTTGATGGCCTTCATAAAGTCATCTAAGTGGTTCGAGGAGGAGTAACGGTGTCGGTTTAGGAGTGTCAGTCCCGGGATTCTGCTATGTGGAAAATCCCAACAACTCAGAGATTTTCCATATGGCTGGGTCCCGAGACTGACATTCCTTGTGTTGGTGGTATCACAACGGGCCTAAGTGTGCCTCTGCGGCAGCCACTTGAACCTAACCCTAACCAAGTTATCGATAAATATATCGAAGTCCAAATGCAACCTCCTATCGTTTGACACCCATATTGAAGGCACATTTCAAGGTTTTTGTGGCCGTCATATGCCACTATCGGGTAGACTGAAGTAGAGTTACATACAAACAAGCAAACATACATATGAATGTAACTTAAACTTTAGCCCGGTCGCGGGAGGTTTTTAAAAAATATCCTCACTAAACCGTTGCTTCAAATAATGAGTCAATCATTTGGCAGCGTGACTGCTTAGCAAATAAAACTGAACTGCTTCTCTTTATTCATTTCATCTTTTATACAATATCTTGCTTAAGCCTAGATACAAAATTCAAGCCCAACTTCCAGGAACGGAAATGTGATAAACAATACGTTATTCAAAGATAAACAATATTTTACTTAAATTCTTAAGAATGGAAACATGATGCCAACTGATGTGGGTTCGATATCTCACTTCCAAAGAAAGCGGACCATATGTGTCAAGCGACACGTTTGACACATTTGCTTAAAAGTGTAATTGTTTACATTATGGGTAAGTGCTATGGGTAAGCGGTGGCGTTAACTCCCCCACCTCTAAATCGAAGCGTCCCGTCTTCGAATACAAAGCTGTTAAATGATTGATTTGATTGGACAATTTTAATAGAGTTTCTTCTTTTTCTTTTGAATTCTTTAATTTCATTTTAATATTACTGTGTACGATTAATTTATAATTTGAATATGCAGTTACTATTATTAATAGTAAAGTAGTAAATGACCACCAAAAAGGGTTTATTTTTATTTCGTGCCTCATCGGATTAAGTACGTTAAAATTGTCCAACCTCAAATCTAAATTTTTTGTCTCAACATATTCTTCAACAAAAAATGATCTAAATTTTCCTTCCCTTAAGTAGTTCAAATTTTTTCCTGTTGGGTTTTCATATTTCTTATCATCAATTATTGCATTATCTTGAAAGGTTATCAAATAGACCCCATCTATTGTGTGACTATTAATTTTATGTTTTCCTGATGTTATTACAGCACCATCTTTTACAATTTTTATTGGCTTATTTTTTTCATTTATTTTTGTACACTTAGTGTGTTTATTATTTAACATATCATTTTAAATTTCACATGGGTATATTTTAATTTTCCCAAACTGGACTTCAGTAAGCCAGACCGCAATGCAGGGGTGGTCTTCTGAGACTAATCGCCCTGAGACTGGTTGGGCCACTGAAGACCAGTTAGGGTTACAACAAAAAAAAAGTATCTAATTTAGCAAAAGCACTTCCGTTTGACTCCGCCGCAATGAAAGGAGCGGTTTGGAACCGACTCCCCAGACATGCGGAGTGCGGAAACAAGAAAATGAAAATCTAAGGTATTTACAAAAAACCCGGTACATCCAACCGCAATGCAAGGGTGGTCTTGAGACCCATCTCCCTGAGACATGTTGGCGTACTGAAGGAAAAAAAAACACAACTTATCAAATGCATACTATTTGGGTCCCAGTACTCCAGACCGCAATGCAGGGGCTGTCTTTGAGACTGCCATCCCTGAGACAGGCAGGAATATTGGAAGCCAAAACAAAAACAAATTGAATTTATTTATAAAAAAAAAATGTTTGGTTCAACACTTTTACTAACTCCGCCGCAATGAAAGGAGCGGATACGACCTGTCTCCCCAGACTTGCGAAGCGTGCAAGCGTAACGTGCAAAAAAAAATTTGGTTTGAAAATTGAAATTTCTTAACTCCGCCGCAATGAAAGGTGCAGTTGGGACCCGCTTTCCCCAGACTTGCGAAGCCAAGAAAGATCGCCAAAGATCCCAGCTTATCCAACCGCAATGCAGGAGTTGTCCTGAGACTAGTCACCCTGAGACTGGTTGGATTAGTTGGGGTCAGCAAAAAAACTGTTGAAAAATATTTGAAAAAAAAAAAAAAAATTTTAAAACATCGAACACAAAAAGACAGACACGTTCGGCAAAAAAAAAACTAAATAATCCCCAAAAAAAATCTAAACCCCACTTAGCGGACATATTTATATATATTTCCCGAAGCCGACATCGGACAACAGACCCGGGACACAAAAAAAATGTAACTACAAAAAAGCTAAGTGCGTTTAGCACTGCCTCGCCGGGTGAAATGCAGAACTTCCGGTGGACGTGACGTAAAGTCTCGTGGAGCCCTTAGCTACTGACAACGAAGACCAATCCAGACAACTTGATCAGTCCCACCATCCCATCGCAACGCAGGTGGCGGCTCCTGGGCCTGCCTACCTGGGACTTATGGAATAGTGGAACCTCACAAGCTGACCAGAAAAGCCATCGAGGCCAGCGCTTCAGGCCACACGTTGGGCGCCATCTGTTATGGTTAACGCATCTAAAATGGAGCAGTAAGGAAGGCGGTCGGCATGATGTAGTGGTGCACTGTGGCTAGTCATTGTCGGCTGGGGTGGGTTCTTGCCAACCTTACTGTCCTGCGCCATAAACAGAAAAATTCCTATCATGCCTATCAAACGCAGAAACTAACATAGAAACGAACATCCGGTTAAACCCGGATGCCACGGACAAACCGTTAAAATTCAAAAAAAAATACAGAAAAAAAATTGAGGCCGGTTAAATTCAAATTAAAAAAAAAACTTAACTGGCAACTCAAAGGCAAAACAAAATTTTATAATAACGAAAACTAACTGAAAATTTGAATAAGTTTAAAAACACAAAAAAAAACCGTTTAAAAAAAAGGCAACCGAAAACCAACTGAAAAAGAAAACTTGATTTTAAAATTAAAAATGAAAATAACTGAAAACCAAAGAAAATTTGAATTTAAAGGAGCCGGAAACGACCGGCTACAACGGCTGAAAGTAAAATCAAAAGTAAGGCCGAACAACATAAAGGGGCGCCGCGGGTGTTGCAGCGCCCGGTGCTTGGCCCACCCTCGTCCATGGCCATCGACGCACCTGATTTCGATGGCCCCTTATCCAGCTACCTATATGCCTTTTAAATCAAAGAAATCAGCATTCCCATTTTAATTACAAAAATTTATTCAAAATTCATTTTACAAAATTTTTTTTAATTTAATTAAAAATTACCCGCTATAACAGGGAAAATATAAGCAAAAAAAAATATAAACACTTGATTCCCCTCACCCCACTAATAGGTATGTATGGACTTTCAAAACCTTATTTATTACTTTACAACTATCATTTATTGTTAACCTTACGTTATTTATTAAATTAACTTCTTTAATTGTAGGTTACTTATTAAATTTTTAATTTGTTGTTTAATATGAATATGTTAGAATATGGTTTTATTTTTTCCTGTTTTATATTTTGTTTTAGCTTTACTTTGTTTATTTATTTATTATAATGGCCTTTTATTTTGTTATTTTTTTTTTGTTAAAGCATTTATTTATTTATAAAAAACAAATTTCCCCCTTTTTCTTTTTATTTGATTTGTTTGTTTTTATGATTATTTTCCCTATGTTTAAATTTTTCAAGTTTTTCTTGTTTTATCTCCCCTCCCTAACTTTTACATTTCCTTAAGTTAACAAATTTAACTTTATATTATAATTTAATATTTAATCTCCTTGTATTTAGTTTAAATCCGATATTTTATCCCCTACCCTATTATTCATTTACATTTTTATTTTATTTTCTAATTTAGGTTTATTTTAGTTATGTGTTCCTAACTTATTTAAATTTATTTTCTTATTATGTAGACAAACTCCTAATTTTAAATTTGATTTCCTCTTTTTTTTTCAAAACATTTTTCTCTCTTATATATATAATATTTTTTTTCTCATGTTGAAGTTAATTTCCCGCTCCTATCTTCCTATCATTTCAACTCAGTTAAACAAAAAAAACGAATTCTAATTTAACGTGCCAATTGGCACGGACTCACCGGATAAGTCGTTGTTGCTGTTGTTGCAGCGGCCTATATGAAGCGGCCCGCTGTTGTTGTTCTAGCTGGTGTTGTATTTGTTGGCGCTGGCTGCGCGCTGATGTTGTTGTTGGCGCTGGCTGCGTTTGGTTATTGTTGTTGTTGCCGTTGCAGTAGGCCTATATGAGGCGGCCTCATTGTTGTTAAAGCTGGTTGTCGTTGGCGCTTATATGCGCGTTTTTGTTGGACAGGTTGTTGTTATTGGCGCTTATATGCGCGTTTTTGTTGGACAGGTTGTTGTTATTGTTGTTATTGGCGCTTATATGCGCCTTGTTGTTGTTGGTGTTTGCTACGCGCTGTTGTTGTTGGCGCTGGCTACGCGCTGTTGTTGTTGTTAGCGCTGGCTGCGCTGTTGTTGTTGGCCGCGCTGTTGTTATTGGCGCTGGCTACGCGCTGTTGTTGTTGTTAGCGCTTGTTGTTGGCGCTTATTTGCCCGTTGTTATTGTCGTTGCCGATGCAGTGGGCCTTTGGCCAGGCGACCCCACTGTTGTTGTTGTTGTTATTGGCGCTTATATGCGCCTCGTTGTCGTTGTTAGCGTTTATTGTTGGCGCTGGCTGCGCTGTTGTTGTTGTTTAGCACTTATTGTTGGCACTGGCTGCGCTGTTGTTGTTGGCGCTTATATGCGCATTGCTGTTGTTGTTGTTATTGGCGCTTATATGCGCCTCGTTGTTGTTGTTCTTGATGCAGTGGGCCTATATGAGGCGACCTCACTGTTGTTGCTGTTGCGCGTTAGCTGCGCGCTTATTTGCGCTTAATGCTTAGCGCGGCTGTTGTGGTTGTGCTATCTGGTGTTGTTGTATTTGTTGGCGCTGGCTGCGCGCTGTTGTTGCTGTGGGCGCTTATATGCGCTTTGTTGTTGTTGGCGCTTGCTACGCGCTGTTTTTTGTTGGCGCTTGCTGTTGGCGCTTATTTACGCGTTGTTATTTGTTGTTGCCGGTGCAGTGGGCCTATATGAGGCGGCCTCACGGTTGTTGTTGTTGTTATTGGCGCTTATATGCGCCTTGTTGTTGTTGTCCCTTGCTACGCGCTGATGTTGTTGTTAGCGCTTATGTGCGCCTTGTTTTTGTTTTTTTGATGTTGTAGCGGGCCTATATTACGTCGGCCCCTGCTGTTGACAATGCTGGTGTTGTTGTTGTAGCCGGTAGTGGTTGTTGTAGCTGGTTGTGGTTATAGCTGGTTAAGGTTGTTATAGCTGGTTGTGGTTGCAGCGCGCTTAGTTGTTGTTGTTGGTCGTTGCAGTGGGCCTTTCAGAGGGCGGCCCCACTGTTGTTGTCTTCGCTGGTTGTTGGCGCTTACTGTGGCGCTTGTTGCTGTTGTTGTTGCGCTTAGTAGTTGTTGTTGCATGCGCCTGCTGTGTCGCGTTGTTGTGGCAAGCGTTCGTTAAGGCGCAGTTGTTGTTGTGGCAAGCGCGGTTGTGGTTGTTGTTGGTGGCGCGTTTTGTTAAAGCGCAGTTGTTGTTACATGCGCCTGCTGTGTCGGCGTTGTGGCAAGCGTTCGTTAAGGCGCAGTTGTTGTTGTGGCAAGCGTTCGTTAAGGCGCAGTTGTTGTTGTGGCAAGCGCGGTTGTGGTTGTTGTTGGTGGCGCTTAGTTGCGCTCCGTTGTTGCCGGCGTTTGGCTTGCCACAACCGCGTTGGTTGCCTGGCGCTGTTGTTGCCACAAACGTAATGGTTGCCTGGCGCTGTTGTTGCCACCGGCGCGTTGGTTTGCCTATGCGCTATTGTTGTTGGCGCTTTTGTTATTGATGGCGCCTGTTGTTGTTGGCGCTTTGTTGTTGCAACGCGTTGTTGTGCTCTGTTGTTGCTAACGCCTTGTTGTTGTTGGCGCCTGCTGTCGTGGCGCTTTTGTTATTGAGGGCGCCTTTTATTGGCGCTTTTACTAGCGCTGTTGCCTTGTTGGCGCGCTTTTGAGGCACGCTTGTGAGGCGTTTGGTGGCGAGTCTTGCAGGGTGCTGGTAGCGCGTTGATGCTGGAGGAGGCTTGGATCGTCGTTGTTGTCGTGATTAGGTACTGCGCACTCCAATTTTGGTGACTAAAAGGAGAAAAAAAAATTTAGCATTATATAAGGACGTTCCACTTACTGAAGCAACTATACTAATTTGGCACCGAAGTTCTTACTATTTTGCTTAAATTCGCGTTTGAGTGAACGAGGGTAAAAGAGTCCAACTTTTAGTACATAAATGATTAAAGTTTCCACTTACAAAATTGGAGCTTTGGTTATCCATATCTGGGCCTGGTTTCTCCAACTGTGTAGGAATTGAAAATGTACACCGAATTAAAAAATCATTTGAACCGACACTTTACACATGATATTTCCATTCGATTCTGTAAATTATTTTGTACACAAAGTCAAAGAAAAAATCAGCGAAAAACCCTTTTTAACAACTGCGTAGGTTATTTTGATAAAAAAACTCGCACTCATTGTTACTGGACTTGAATGCTAGGGTATACACAATTTTCAGTGTACATTTCAAGGCTCACCGCTAGTGAATCCAGGCCCTGCAATCGAAATTTTGATACTATTTGTTTCGGGAAAGTGTGAAAACATGTCGAAGTCCCACGTCTGCATATCGAGCCCTAACCACCATACCGGTGCAACCAACCGAATAAAGTTCCTTTCTTGGTTACACCAAAATGGCTGCCATGGCCCGATCCACAGCGTGCACATGTACATTTTAACTTTTTATTTGCCAAATTTCTCTTTAAAATTATTTTTTTTTTTCTTTCCGCTTACTTACCCTTTTCCCTTGTTCACTCTTAGCTTCCTTATTCTTTACTTCTACGACCTTTTTAGTTATTTTACAAAGATTTAGTTACCTTTTCTTTTTTTTTTTTTTTGCTCTTTTAGTTTGTAATAGTTTAGTTCTATTAATACTTTTCACCTTTTTAGTTTAATAATTTTTCCGTGGCACGTCCGCCCCTTTTAACACAACTTTTCTTTTAAAGTGTCAAACCAAAAGCGGTTGACGACATGGTCTCTAGGAAATTTCCAATGAATATTGGAAATGTTCCGTTTGGTTTCGTACGGTGTGATATGAGGGTTGCCATGTTGCGCGATGAAACGGTGGTTGCCGTCAGGGCTCCAACCTTGCTTTTTCCCTTTTTTAGTACCGAATTAAGTAAAATGCAGTAGGTTAGAAAAATGATGTTTACATTAAAAACGAAAATTAATTAATACAAAAAAAAATGATAGATAATTATTAAATCCGGAATTCGATTGAAAAAGAAATGATACGAGTTTTATTACTGTTTCCAAATTAAAGCAAAAGAATAAGGACAAAGTTAAATTTAGTACCAAAAATCATTTACTACTTTTTCCTGGAGAACTTAATTAGTATTATGAAATTAATAGAATACTTTTGATTTTGTAGTGGTTATCAAAAAGAAATAAAGAAAATTTATCAAATCTATTAACCAAATGAAAAGATTTTATAGTTTAGTCTCTTTTAAAATAAAAAAATATTACATAAAAAGTAGCAGATTTGGGCTAAAGTGCAGTGAGTAGCAGAACTACTGCCATCGTCGTAAGGTTCGAACCCTAAGGCACGCTTCCGTTTGCGCGGGATAAAAACTAGTTGTCCGAACCATGTGAATGGCGTGTTCCCTGGGTGCCCCGGGTAACCCGAAACTGCTGGATTAGGGAATCGGAAACATTTTATACTCCAAATCCGAATAGTCACTTCAATGCAAATGAAATGAATTTTGCCAAACAAGGTATTGATTGAAATAATGTCCAACTAAAAATATTTGACCGACTTGAAAACTTGTTGCGAAAAAAATTGGTTAATTAACTTTTGTTTTTAATTTTCCACTATTTGTATTTTGTCTTTAATTCAATGACCAAACAAAATGATAGTTAATTCTGTGGCAAAATTGTAGCATTTAAAGTGTTTTATTGATAGTAAGTAAATTTCGGTACCAGTGGAGAACGATTGGAATTCAGCTGTTTCGTAGGCTGAGATAAGAAAACGGTAGCCGAACAAACATTTTTTTTTTAAATTGCGGATGCTATAGGGTTGATTTATTGTTAATATTGAAGAAATAAAATGGTAACCAATGGACATGTGGTATGCCATAGGGGTTAATTAGTTTGTTTACATTTGTTTGACCTACCAGTCCCTCACAAGAGAATCGTATTCAACTGTCAATCACACCCTGCCCACTACATTTTGCGCATACTTAACTAAATTCAATCACAAAATGATAACACCAATAGGTCTATTCCCCCTTTGCTGACACATTCACGGGCGCCCGCAAGTATCTATAATTTCGCCCGCAGTTTACCCCGGCCACTCCAGGAACACACCAAATACTTGTTTGTCTGGAAATTGAAAGTGCCGTTATTGGTACATTTTTCCATTCTATGGAAATATTGGTGCTGCCAGCTGTGCACAACCATACCAACTCAAGAAAACAATCGATAAAAGTCGAACCGGAGCGTGAATCTAAACTGTCAACTAAAACCCGCGAGTAATGCCCAATCACCCTAAACCACAATGAATTAATCGAAGGCAAACCATAACAGGCCTGCTTCGCTTCGAAGACCGGTCAATGAAGCGAACAGGAAGAAGGTTTACCTGCGAGATCGCCATTTCTGGAAATTAAACCAAAACGTGGGGCACGACTCACCCCTAGATAAGAGTCTCTAGTTCTACCACGAGCTAGCCGGGCAAAAGAAGATTCACCAGATAAAAAGAGAAAAAAACAACTGAATTACAAAGTTAATGTCAAATCCGGTGGGGTAATCAGCCCTACCCTGCATCTCGCTTGCTTTGCTTACTAATCCTTGTAACGATGACCTGCATTACGATTGGGTCGAGATGTGAATGGAAAAATGGATACAATTTCGAACTTAACTAGTTAGTGAGAATTCAGAAAGGAAATCTCGATTTGGGGTAAATTACGATTAAAGTACAAAGAAAAATTAATATTTGAAGTCGCCGGTCCCCCACGTTGAGGCAAAACGATATTACGTACCAGTCACTAAAGCAATTTGTGAATGGAGCACAAAAAAAAATTAATAATGGAGAATACGCTCTGAGTGGAATGACCCACTTCGAGAAAAAAATTATTATCATGCCACGTATAAAATTAGTGAACGCCTTTGGATTCAGTTAGGCTTCCCACCAAGTTATCTCTTGGTAATCCTAATGGAAATTGAATTATGAAATTTATGATATAGCCATCGAGGCCTCCCTACCAACTCCTGAAAGAATAGATTAAAAGAATATGTACTGGGTAGTAACTGCTTTGCTCGATTAGAGCAAGATACTGGCGAAGTCGTTCGGCAAGGAAAATATGCGATTCGCGTCGAAATGCAGGATAGGGCGGATTGTAAGAAAGTCAGGTAAAATGTTCGGACTGGCCTACATATCTTCTCCTATAAAATGCCAAAGTCATGCCAGTAAAATAACTAGCTTCAAATTCTGCGTCCGACCCCAAATCCTAGACTGGTTCCAGTTCCCGAACTATCGGCTTTCAACGCGTATCCGGTTACCTCTATAAGATATCCCCCGTGCTTGCTTCAGGGCGACAAAGATTTGACCGTAGTTAATCTCTATCTGCTCTAAAATAGACTGGCCCATAAAGCTTTGAGCTAATTTGCATAGACTCTGAAGGATCCACTTCCATACAAAGTTTGTTGACCGCATTACGAAGCAAACATGTTAAATCATGTTTAACATATGGAGCGGCCATCTGACAAAGTTCTAAGCATTTCAGCCCTCATTGACTCACTATGCCTTTTGATCGCCCCATATGGCATCCGACGCTTCTAAGTCTACCTGGTTCGGAAACTGAAACCACTCCGAAACCCCGAGAACCGGTCGCAGATAATGAAAGATAATCCTCTACAAAAACTGACTGCTATGGCCTAGTAAGCCAGTAAATATTATTCTGTTAAAAAAAAATAACTAAAATTGGAAAGTCCGATGTTGCGGTGGTTTCTCTATTTGTTTAGGCCAGAGACGCCTACCCCCCTTCCGTGCCAGACATAGCTGGGCTTACCCGCTGTCCCCCCTACTAGTCCAACCCCGCACGCTGGACCCAGGACAGGCTGTTCTGAAAAGAACACTTGCTCTGTGGTTTCTCGCCCCCCAGAATTGGGCTTCCAAAAATGTAGTTTGCTTTTTGTTTCTTAGTTTATATGGCTTTGCGGCGTAGACATTTGTTATTGGAGAACTCGTCAAAACTCCGAAAGAAATTTGTTCTAGTGGATTCACCCCCACAGAAAAGGTAAGAAAAAAAATTAATATATACGCGGGCCGGCCAACTACGATTCATAGTTATAATCTCGCAGCCGGCAGACATTTTGATTATGGAGAACTCGTCAAAACTCCGAAAGACAATCCGCCAACGAGGATTGCCAGGCCATCCACTGCTTCCGGTGAAAGCGATGTGGATTCCCTATGAAAACGGAGCTCGGGGAGAATACTGGGCGAGTTGTCCCCGACTGCCAAAACGCCCAGATAGAAATGGTAAATTTGAAAAAAGAAAAACGTTTAAAATCTTGGTTATTGTGGACGAATATCCGAAGCATGGAAACGGCCTATCAATTTACCCGTCAGGTCCTCTAAGTCATACAGCGCATTACCCACTTTTCGACGAACTCGGCACTTAAGATATTTCGGCAGGAATTTCGCGTTTATGCCTTGTTTAAAACTGCTCAAAGCAAAATTTTTTCTAAAAACCTCCTGACCTTCCCTATAGTTCACTAGTCTAGAACGTTTATTATATACCCGCACTGCTCTATCCTTTGCCTGGTCTAAATTCTTACGAATTTGCTCGCGGATGTTTGCTAACTTGTCTACTCTGCTTGCTATAGGGACTTCATCCTCCTTAAGACTACCGAGTTTCTCCAATATAGCATACGCTGATGCGTGCTGGACCATGTTCTGACCATATAATGCAAAGTACGGAGAGCACTGAATGAAAGTATGAAAATCACTTCGTAAAACTGCTAAGATCTCGGGTATATGTTTGTCCCAGTCTGTGTGGTCTTGTCTACCCCTAAGGAAAATTCTTATTTTTGAAACAATTTCTCGGTTTACGCGTTCCGATGCGTTAGCTTGCGGAGAGTATAGCGCTGTCCTAATATGGGTTACCCCGTAGTTACTTAGAAATTGCTTCATTTCCTTAGAGATAAACTGTTTACCATTGTCGCTATGGATATACTCAGGGACCCCGACAGCTGGAAAAACCTCAGAGCTGAAGTAGTTCATAAAATTTGCAGTCGTAGCCCTCTGCATGGGTTTTAACCAAACATACTTTGTAAAATGGTCCAATACTATAAAAAGAAACTGATTCCGCCGTT
Organism: Campiglossa producta; assembly: GCA_964058755.1. Taxonomy (NCBI): domain Eukaryota; kingdom Metazoa; phylum Arthropoda; class Insecta; order Diptera; family Tephritidae; genus Campiglossa; species Campiglossa producta. Next base: position 77,496,446 of record CAXKVI010000004.1, read on the forward strand.
TAGATCTAGGATAAGGCCCCAAAAAGTCACAATAGAACCGCTGAAATGGCCTTTCCGAAGTGAAAGCCTGCGCTATAGGCGGTCTGGACTGTTGATTGGTCGCCTTTACTGCCTTGCAGGTATCACACCTGCCCACGTATTTCCGAACGTCCTTGGCCTGCCCTGGCCAGAAATAGTTTTGTCGAACGCGTTCCAAAGTCTTTTGCCAACCTCCATGGTAGCTTCTGTTTGCGTCATGTGCCAGTCGTATCGTCTCACCGGTTAACCCTGACGGTAGCCACAATCTCCATAGCGAGTCCTCCTCATCCTCCACACCTTTACGAAATTTAACCCTTTTAAATATCAGACCGTCATTTAGTCTTAAATCCGCCAGAGAGTCCTCATTATCTAAAATAGTTTGGGACAGATCCTGATACTCTGCACTTTTAAATTCCGGAGCCTCTAAATCTATTTCATAAGATGCGGAAGGATAATTCAACTCATCTACGTCAAAACGGGAGAGGGCGTCTGGTACCATATTCAACGTACCCTTGCGATGTTCCATCGAGAAATCATAGCGCTGTAACAGAAGGGACCACCTACCCAACCTGCCACTCAAGTCCTTTTGTGTCATCAACCATTTGAGACTTGAATGGTCAGTGATAATTCGGAATGGCAAACCCTCTACACATGGTCGGAAACGGTTGACACTGACTATGGCTGCCAGGCATTCCAGCGCGGTCACTGTATAATTGCGCTGAGCATTGTTCAGCTTTTTTGAGACAAATGCGATTGGATGCTCAGCGCCCTCATCATCGACCTGGAACAACACACCACCCACTCCTATCTTCGAAGCATCACACTGTATAACAAACTCTTTAGTGAAATCGAGTTGGGCCAAGACAGGAGCGGAAGTCAGGGCTACCTTCAGCTTCTCAAAAGCTTCTATTGCCTCAGGAGTAAATTTGAAAGGGCCTAGCGACTTTCGAAGGCAATCGGTCAAAGGGCCTGCTAAATCAGCAAAATTTGTACCAATTCGCCATGCCCAATTCGCCATGCCCACGAACCTACGAACCTGCCGAGGAGACTTAGGGATTGGGAAACTCTTAACTGCCTCTATCTTCCCTGGATCTACCTTTAAGCACCCGCTTCCTATCAAGTATCCTAAATATCGAATTTCCTTCTGACAAAATTTGCTCTTCTTCACATTGATGGTCAGGCCCGCATCCTTCAAGCACTTCGCCACTTCCGCCAATAATTTCAGGTGGTCCTCAAAGTTCGAGCTGCATACCATCAAATCATCCAGGTTGACGAAGACATTCTCCCGCAAACGCGAGGGAATTGCCTTGTCCATAAGCCGGCTCATCGTCTGCGGTCCATTACATAACCCAAATGACATCACTTTATAGTGGTACAGGGGCTTCCCCGGAACTGCGAATGCGGTTTTCTCCTTTGAAGACTCCGTCAGTTTAATCTGAAAGAATGCATCCTTCAGATCAATACCACTGATAAAATGTGTGTCCTTTAGCCTGCTCAACAGACCGTTGATATGAGGCAAAGGGTATGAATCCTTTTTAGTTACCGCGTTGACTTTCCTGGAGTCTATGCAAAGCCTAACCTTCCCTGGTTTCCGAACCAAAACCACGGGGCTACGCCAGGGCGAGTTTGATTCCTCTATAACCCCCATTTCGAGCAACCTTTCTATTTCACTAAAAGCTTCGGCTTGCCTCGGTGGCGAAAGAGGAAAATGCCTACTTTTAATTGGAACCGCATCACCCGTATCAATGTGATGTTCGACTAGCTTGGTTTGCCCCAGACCTAACTTCTCAAACGATGGAAACATATCTACTACCCTTTGCAGTCTGGCCTTTTGGGCTCGTGTCAACTCATGGAAACTATGTTCGCCCCCCTTTTCTTCGACAACCTCTAGGCATGATATACTTGGAAATATTTCAGGAGCTAACGCAAAAGCTCTCCAGAAGTCAACTCCGAAGTAGGCTTCTTGAATAAGGGAAGGAACAAGATAGAAACGAATAATTTTGGTTGTGTTTTTGAAAGTCACTGGTAAAGAAATAGAACCCAATATTTTCTGTTTGCCGCCACCCGCTGTATAAATTATTTAAATCCTGAAGGCGTTTTCCAAATATACTTTATTAATATGTTACTTCAAAAAGTTACAAAGTACTTGTTTTGCTTCTTTGACAAATGTGTTTAATTGTCCGCTCGATGTACGAGCTAGGATGAGTTACAGAATCGAACTGCCTAACTTATTCTATTTTATCTTAAATTGAAGTCTAATTCTAGCAATACACTTACAAACTAAAACAGCTACAGCCGCGACCGTTGTTGGTGGGAACGCCGCCGACTGCGCCAACTGTGATGATAGCGTGGAACATAATGTAAATTCACTCCCACGCTAGATAGCTGGTCTTCGCTATGCCCTGCATCTGCAAGCCGGTGTCATGTTACAGATTCGGGGAATTTGTGACTGCTATGCAGTAGCATTGGCCTTGAGCCATATGTGGCAATCATGACAGCATAATGCAAATTCACTCCCACGCTAGAGCCACTACAAAGGTGGCTTTTGATATGTATGGTGTTATGTTGCAGATTCGGGAGATTTGCGGCTGTCATTTGTTTATTGTTGGCCTTGAGACACATGTGATAACTCCTCCCCTTCTAAATTAAGGCCGTCCTCGGACCTTTTCAGGTTATCTATGACGACTTGAATATCTCGTTTTTTTCGTTTTCTAGTTTGCCTCTGCCGCAGCTTGAGGAGGGAATAGCAACTCACCAAAATGGCGACAGTAACCAAACCTGATAACATGGGCCACATCACAGTTCTTACCTCCATTTTTTCAATGTATCTTAAGTTTTTTGCACTAATTCGCTGGAGATATGGTAGGCTCAGTATTTCATTGTGTTTAATAATGTTCACGAGGGTTGACGTCGCCGAACTTGGTAATTTCTTCAATACGCCGAGTGTATTTTGGTAGTGAGAGCCGTTAATTTCGATCTCGTCTTCGAAGGTGAGCAAGTAAGTGCCGGTAACGGTTTTTTCAGAGCCATCGCTTAACTTGATCACTGCGGTGTTGTCGTTTATAACTATAACACCCTCGTCCACCATTGTAATTGGTTCAAGGTGGCTGGGTCGTGTACCACAGTGAGCTATGTTTCCTGAATGGAGCTGCTGTGCGCATGTTATGCTCTGCAGCTTTTTGCAGAATGAGGAAGTAAGTGCCTTAACACAGTTTCCAATGGCCAAAACCCGATTGTGACAGTCAGCGACGTTGTTGTCGTTCCCTAAGTGCAGGACGGTTTCGTTATGTTGAACGGGGAGCAAAATAATTCGCTTAGAAACTAATATAGGTTTTGGAATTTTTATTAAAAAATATAAAAACTTATTACCTAATAGGACTCTAATGGTTGATACCTCTAATAGATCAGTTATTGTTGTGTTTGTGGAATGCATGTTGGTTATATTCTTTATATCGTCAACACTTAATATTGAGGGGTTAACGACGCCAATCTTTGCAAGGACAATTGTTGAAATCAAGGTTTCAATTTCGCTAATCAACATTCTGTTCCTGGCAAGCAGTGTCTCATACAGATGCTGGGTGTCAATATGCTCTATCTTTACGTTTTTTATGATTAAGTTCACCGTGTCCGTCAGATTATTAATTTTTTCTTGCACTATCGTGTTTATGTCTATTTGTCTATTTTCGGAGTTGATTAGCTCTTGCTGTCGGAATTTCAGATTTTCGAAATCGTCAAAATCTGGGGTCCCTGCTATGACCTTTAAAGCCGTTCCCAACAAGTTAATGCTTCGAGCTTGTCTGTGGTGGATATCAATTGTTGATAAAAGTGTTTTTATATGAGTAGTGTCTGAGTCTAGTAGCATTCTCATATGAGAAGCCTTGAAATATTTTGTTAGTTCTTTTGTTTCTTCGGCTATTTCCATGTAAGTCTCAATATTAGCTGTGTGTTTTAGATAGTTAACATCCTGCCAAATAGTTACGGTCCCGTCCTGGATCGGTATGTATCTTGAGTTCGAGTAGTCTGTTAGTTTTGCTGTCGTTGTTGTTAATCCGATCAGGAGCACCATCAGAAGAATCCTGGAAAATTAAGAAACTATTATAGATTATTTTATATTGTCCTTGTGGACCTTAAGAAACTATTATAGATTATTTTATATTGTCCTTGTGGACCACCCTCCCTCTAATTAAGACCGTGGTCCCCAAGTCTGCTTCCACCCTTTCCTCCGTGTATAAGGGTGAGAGCTTATTTCCTATTCTTTTGTTCGATTTTACCAACACCCGTTCTCCACCATTAAATATCCTATTTTTTCTAGAGGGGTTATTCCTCTCCAGTTGTTGTTTTTGGGCTCTTATTAATTTACTTTTTATCTCATCTCGCAGCTCTTTTGGCGAGGCGTAGATCACATCAACGGGTTTTTTGTTGGTTACAGAATGGACCGTTCGATTGTACTCAAACGCGGCCAGCAATATCAGTTCAATCGTTTCGCCAATATTCCTCTCCATCTTCAGGCACCTGGCAATCTCGGCCAGTGTACTGTGAAAACGCTCAACCTGACCGTTGGAGGTGCTGTGCATCGGAGGCGAGTTCACAATATCAACATCGAACTGATTTTTCAGTAGTGATTTTACCGTTCTGGACGTGCGTACCCTTCGTGGTCCCAATATCGACTCGGACCATTATCTTGTTGCAGCCAAGATACGCACACGCCTCTGTGTAGCAAAGAAAGTGCGCACAGTAACGGAAGGAAAGTTTGACGTCGAGAAGCTGCGCACGACACAGACAGCTGACAATTTCTCCACTCGACTCTCACACCTGCTATCGGAGAGCAATCCTCGACCTAACGATGCAACCGAGCAATGGAAGCATATCTCTCACTCATTACGTACCGCCGCTGAGGCCACTATAGGGTTCCAGCGAGCCCGCAAAAACAACTGGTACGATGAGGAATGCAGCACTGCCTCGGACAAAAAGGACGCTGCCTACAGGGAGACGTTGCGAACGGGCGCAACCCGCAGTGTATGGCAACGCTATCGTGAGGCAAAGAAGGAAGAGAGACGCCTTTTCAGAAAAAAGAAACGTGAGGCCGAAAGGCGTGAGTGTGAGGAGCTTGAGATGCTGGCTGACAGGAATGATGCCCGAAAATTCTATGAAAAGATCCGGCGGATGACGGAAGGTTTTAAGACCGGGGCAAGTTCCTGTAAGGACAATAATGGCGACCTGGTAACCGACGTACAGAGTGTACTTAAATTATGGAGGGAGCACTTCTCCTCACTGCTAAATTGCGAGGGAGACGTCGAACCCGATACCCCAATCCCTGACGATGGAAAAGTCGTCCCACCACCTGACTATGATGAAGTGAGGATAGCTATATCCCGGCTCAAAAACAACAAAGCGCCTGGAAAAGACGGACTACCCGCCGAGCTGTTCAAACACGGAGGCGAAGAGCTGGTAAAAAGCATGCATCAGCTCTTATGCAGAATATGGTCAGACGAGTGCATGCCTCCAGATTGGAATTTAAGTGTGCTCTGCCCAATCCACAAGAAAGGCGATCCCGCTAAACGCACCAACTACCGCGGAATCAGCCTTCTTAATATCGCATATAAGGTTCTTTCTAGCGTATTGTGTGAAAGACTGAAGCCCATCGTAGACAAGCTGATTGGACCTTATCAGTGTGGCTTTAGACCTGGTAAGTCTACCATCGACCAAATTTTCACGATACGCCAAATCCTGGAGAAGACCCATGATAAAAGAATCGACACACACCATCTCAATGCGGTCTTTTCTCTATCACTCTCTTTTAATTCTATTTGGTGGAATCCCGATTTAAGATCAAGGGTCGTGAAAAAATTCGCCTTTCCCATATTGGACAGTATCACCATTACGTTCGGAATTGGGTATTTGTCATCTATGGTTTTGGCGTTAAGCTTGCGAAAGTCCAGGACGAGACGCTTCTTCTTATTTCCCATATCGTCGGTACCCTTTTTGTCAACAACCCATACCGGGTTGTTGTATGGGGACCTAGATGGCCTAATAACGCCATCGCTTAAAAGTTGTTTTATTTCTTCATTTACAAAGTTTGCTACTCCCATTGGATAGGGATACAATTTCGAGTAGACCGGGTCTTGGTCTGTAGTTCGAATCGTAGCCACGATGTTTGTGTTATAGGGTAGTTTTTTCTCTGGGTCCGCAAAAGCTTCCTTTTGACCCTTAATCATCTTAAAAAATTGTTCTCTCACTTCTTCCGGAATTTCTTCCTTATGAATTTTTAGCACGTTTACATCCTCACACTTCAAAAACAAAATCTTTTCTGTTCCGAAATCGTATTTGATCAATCTATGACTCAAATCTATTTTAGCATTGACCTTTGTTAATAGGTCAAGTCCTATTATGCCGTCAAAAGTTGACAGGCTTGGCAAAATGTAAAAATCGGCATTAATACCAAAAATATTTATTTTACACTTTTCATTTATTTTATTAAATCCGTGAATTGATTTAACTAAAAACGGAGAAGACACCGGTCTGGTGCCTTGTAGTTCTTTTAAATTTTTTATATAGTTCTTCGCAGTACCCGTATCCACCAATAGTCTGACGCTCCTTTTTGCTCCACCTATGGTTCTACTGATCCATGGGAGAGCTGATCTTTCCCTAAAAAATTAACCTGTTCCTCCTCTTCAATATCCGAGATTTCACTCTGTGCCGCGTTATTGTAATTACCTTCGTTGGACTTGTCGTCGACTATATGATTCACTCTTTGCAGTTTAGGACCGGTATTCCGGTCAGAACCTGCAAGTCTCTTATGTTGTGGCTGGTACGGCCTAGTATTTTGGGACGTACCGCCTCTATACTGCTGTTGATTTTGCGCTACATTTTGCGATGGTTCTCTTCGCCAATTTGTACTTTGGCGCAGTTTCGACTCCGACGGATCAACCTCCATGGGAGTCACTTGTTGGTTGTTATTCTTACCTGCATTTTCTCTGTATTGTCTATTAGAGAAATGAGGGTTTTTTTGTGTGGCCCGCATTTTCTGGTCTGAGCCACCATCATTGATTCTTTTAAATCTACCCGAGTCCTCGGCGGATGCCGCGAAACTTGCAGCAAACACATATCTTTCCCTGTTTGATTCAACCTCCTGCGCCAAAGCCAGAGCGCTAGGCAAGTTCTCCGGTCGGGATGCAAAGAGAATGTCACACAGAGGCCTTTTAAGACCCGAAATAAACACCCTCAATGCGTCCGCCCTATACTTCGTACAGATAGACTCAGCAATAGCACCCTCATGGGTCATAATAGTTTTATTTGTGAGAAGTGTTAACTTCTTTTCTACCTCATCAAAATATTTGACAACCGATAGGCTACCCTGTCGAAGTGTTGAAAGCTCTTGCTCTATTAAATACACTGGCCTTTTGTTCGCATATGTGAAGTCTAATCTAGCGATTATTGCTTCGAAGTTTAGTACTGTATTGAAAGATGCCAAAACGGCATCAGCAGATCCCTTCAACTTATTCCTGATTATTCCCACCGCTTGGTAGTGCCTTGAACTACCCTGATAGTCCCGAAACACCTAGTATGCGGTGTGAGCGGCTTGGCGCCACGAAACGTATGTGCTGACCTGGCCGTCGAATTCCGGCAAGGATTTCACAAGGTCAAGGGGTTCTTCACATTTCACATTTGTTGTAATTTTCACAGCCTCGTAAGTTTGTGGTTTTTTCACCGTTGTCAAATTCGTTATCTGTTCCGTTAGTCGGGTAAGTTTTTGTTCGAAAGTCTCTTGTTGTTGTTGCAGTGCGGCTGTGACAGCAGCCTGCACCACGGTCTTCACCTGGTTCGCGTCCATTCTATGTGAGACTCGTAAACTTGTTATCCTGTCTAGTAGTGTCTCCAATTCACTGTCACTCATCAACAAGAAACGACAACTGTCCAGGAACAAATAAACAATAAAAAAAATCGCGTGACACACTCAAACAGTTAGCTTATTATTTTATTATTATTATTTTTTTCAAAAATTGCCCCTGCAACTATTTAGCTCTTTGTTTCTGCTTAATGCACTCAAACTTCAACGTTTTGTATATTATTTTTCCGTTACTCACTTTAAAAAAAAATTTTCCAACTAAAACACCTTTGTATCAATTCTTTTTCTTAATTTTACTTAACACCAACTTTCACTAGTTTCTTTTTTTTTTTTTTTTCTCTTTCTTTTTTTTTTTCTCTTTCTTTTTTTTTTCTCTTTCTTTTTTTTTTTATTACAATACTCTCTTTTTACCTTCACTTACATTATGTCTTATAGTGTAAAGGACGACTTTGCTGCTGGGATGTTGCTGGGATATTGCTGGGATAACGGGATAGCCTCACGTCAGGCGCCAATTATTTAAATCCTGAAGGCGTTTTCCAAATATACTTTATTAATATGTTACTTCAAAAAGTTACAAAGTACTTGTTTTGCTTCTTTGACAAATGTGTTTAATTGTCCGCTCGATGTACGAGCTAGGATGAGTTACAGAATCGAACTGCCTAACTTATTCTACTTTATCTTAAATTGAAGTCTAATTCTACCAATACACTTACAAACTAAAACAGCTACAGCCGCGACCGTTGTTGGTGGGAACGCCGCCGACTGCGCCAACTGTGATGATAGCGTGGAACATAATGTAAATTCACTCCCACGCTAGATAGCTGGTCTTCGCTATGCCCTGCACCTGCAAGCTGGTGTCATGTTACAGATTCGGGGAATTTGTGACTGCTATGCAGTAGCATTGGCCTTGAGCCATATGTGGCAATCATGACAGCATAATGCAAATTCACTCCCACGCTAGAGCCACTACAAAGCTGGCTTTTGATATGTATGGTGTTATGTTGCAGATTCGGGAGATTTGCGGCTGTCATTTGTTTATTGTTGGCCTTGAGACACATGTGATAACTTATACACAAAAGCCTGTAATGGGTAGTACTTAAGTCCATTTGTGTCCAAAAACTTCTGACAATCTTTGCCGAGGATGGAGACATTCGCACCCGAGTCCAGCAATCCTACCAGAAAACTATTTTCAATTTGCACACGTACTAAAGGTCTTTCATCCTCAGTAATCATTAACGTTGTGCTTTGCAAAAGTTTACGCTCCTGAACTCGACTATGATACCTCTTCCTACATTTCAAAATATTTCCGGACACAAATGACTCTGTATTATTTTGGAAAATCCTCGACCTGACTAGCTCGTAGTTGTTGACCCTGTACTCCAAACTAGGTGAAATTTGCGCTTGACAAGCAACATCCCTACTATGATTTTTTAAAATGCAAATTGGTTTCGAATTGTTAAAATGCGCAATTGGACTATCACAATCGGAGCCATCCGAGCTGTCGGTACTATCAGGAAAAGTTACAATAATGTTTGGCTGGTCCTTCGCCAGGGTGCCACTATCCTTCGGAACCTCACCACTTCCATTCGACTCACTGTTTGCGCGGGACCTACCACTTCGTTCAGTACACGAGGCAACTCCTGGTGTACTGGCTGATATGGGGGCTATGGCACCGAACGAGTTTCCCCCATCTTCTCGTTCGGGTATTGGTTTCCCTGTCTCCGATGATCTCTTGGACATTTTGGAGTCAACACTCCCCTATTGCCGCACTTAAAACAAAACGGATGTTTGACTGGCTCTTCACAGTAGATATACGAATGCCCCATAGCCTGGCAATTCCAACACTGGATTCCGGAATAGTCTGGTTTCCTGTTCCTTCGATACTCCAAAGTTTCGAGCTGCGGGTCCACTTCACCATCTTCGCCTTTCATCCTAATATCCTGTGCTATTGTGCGAGCTTCATTCACATGCCGTCCAGTATAGGTTGTTCCCAAGATTTTGCTTTCCCTTAGTACCTGCTCTCCTTTCCGTGCTACATCGCGGAGGTCATGTAAGGTCCTCACTCCCGCATTGAAAAGCATCAGCTTTAGACTGCTGTTGACATTTCTTTTTATGATGTCAATCAGCAGAGCTTCTGACAATGGCTCCCTAAGACGCGCATTTAAAGCAACTATGTCAGTATGGAACACATCGTATGACTCAGTTGGCTTTTGCTTTCGCATCGAGATATCCATCATGATCTCGTGGTCACTTTTCAACGTTCCAAACTCACGCTTTAAGGAGTAGCACAGAAAGTCATATGTAGCATTAGGGTTCTGCTTCGTAAACAACCAGTACCATTCTTCTGCACGTCCTGACAGAAACAAATGGAAACTCGCCATTATTTGTTCCGAAGAACATTGGGTCCTTTCGCATAGGGTATCCAACTTAAACAGAAAGTCCGCCACGCTTCCAGTCCCATCGAAGGAAACCTTCCAGTCTTGGGGTTTCACCGCTATGCTACCAGAAACGAAGTTAGCATGGTTGCTTGCGAAGGTCTGTGCATGGTTTCTCCCGTCCCTAGTATTGTTCCTGGCATGGCTTGGGCCTTGTGAAGTTCCAACTGCCGCGCGAAGTATGTCCATATTTTCCCTGATGGTCCGCATCTCATCCCTCATCTCCTCCTGGGACGTCCTAAAGAGATGATGCAACACGTGTACCCAAGAGTCTGAAGGAGGCGCATTGTTGACCTGCGGTTGAGGAGTCATCCTATCGCCCAAATTGTTAAGAGGCATAGGATTTCCTAACTGAGCGCTAGCTCCTTCCGGTATGCCTGTCACCAGGTTAGTCGGAGTATCGAAGAGATTCTGCATTTGCTCTACTCCAATGGATGTGTCAAAGCCATTACTACTGCCTGGTTTATCAGCTTTCTGATTGGAACCAGGAGTTAAGACAAGTCTGGTCGGATCTCCTCCACCAAAGCCACCAACTGGGGAGTGCATTACCAAAGGCCGGTTGGCTGGTTGTTTCGAAACCGCTCCTCTACCGCCTCTTGGCTTGCCCCAACTTCCGCGTCCGCCACTGGCACTTCGGAGAATCCTTCCTTCAGTCTCTTGGTCCATGCCAGGAAAATCCGTTAATCAAGATTGGAAAGAAATGTGGTCAAATCTGGTAGTGTGCTTGCTTCGACAAGCAGCACAAAAAAAAATCTTAGTTTACAAGGGCGATTGGGACGTGTTTCGACAGTCTAGATTCACCCCCCTTTCTACCCTATACAAAAGCCGTTTTGAAAATAAAAATATATAAAAAAAACTGAGTCTGTTTACGATTGCACGATACCGAAAAGTGCAAGGTATATATGTGATTCAATTATCGTATCGAACTACCGGTATAAAAATACCGCAATATATATATACAAAAATATGCTGAAAGAAATGTTGGTTAAAAACAAACGTATCAGAATGTAATAAAATGCAAGTGTGTGTGGGTTGAAAAATATATGTATTTAAATGTTCAATGGGAATGCTGACCTCCCATCATTAAAAGGCATAGGTAAATAAAACAAAAATTAGACGATTGGATCCCAGTACCACCGCAATTCAGGGGTCGCCTTTGAGACTGGTCGCCCTGAGACTGGTTACGCACTGGTCCCCAAAACAAAACAAATTTTAAATTTCACATGAGTATAAATTAATTTTCCCAAACTGGACTTCAGTAAGCCAGACCGCAATGCAGGGGTGGTCTTCTGAGACTAATCGCCCTGAGACTGGTTGGGCCACTGAAGACCAGTTAGGGTTACAACAAAAAAAAAGTATCTAATTTAGCAAAAGCACTTCCGTTTGACTCCGCCGCAATGAAAAGAGCGGTTTGGAACCGACTCCCCAGACATGCGGAGTGCGGAAACAAGAAAATGAAAATTTAAGGTATTTACAAAAAACCCGGTACATCCAACCGCAATGCAAGGGTGGTCTTGAGACCCATCTCCCTGAGACATTTTGGCGTACTGAAGGAAAAAAAAAACACAACTTATCAAATGCATACTATTTGGGTCCCAGTACTCCAGACCGCAATGCAGGGGCTGTCTTTGAGACTGCCATCCCTGAGACAGGCAGGAATATTGGAAGCCAAAAGAAAAACAAATTGAATTTATTTATAAAAAAAAAATTTTTGGTTCAACACTTTTACTAACTCCGCCGCAATGAAAGGAGCGGATACGACCTGTCTCCCCAGACTTGCGAAGCGTGCAAGCGTAACGTGCAAAAAAAAATTTGGTTTGAAAATTGAAATTTCTTAACTCCGCCGCAATAAAAGGTGCAGTTGGGACCCGCTTTCCCCAGACTTGCGAAGCCCAGAAAGATCGCCAAAGATCCCAGCTTATCCAACCGCAATGCAGGAGTTGTCCTAAGACTAGTCACCCTGAGACTGGTTGGATTAGTTGGGGTCAGCAAAAAAAAATGTTGAAAAATATTTGAAAAAAAAATTTTTAAAACATCGAACACAAAAAGACAGACACGTTCGGCAAAAAAAAAACTAAATAATCCCCAAAAAAAATCTAAACCCCACTTAGCGGACATATTTATATATATTTCCCGAAGCCGACATCGGACAACAGACCCGGGACACAAAAAAAATGTAACTACAAAAAAGCTAAGTGCGTTTAGCACTGCCTCGCCGGGTGAAATGCAGAACTTCCGGTGGACGTGACGTAAAGTCTCGTGGAGCCCTTAGCTACTGACAACGAAGACGAATCCAGACAACTTGATCAGACCCACCATCCCATCGCAACGCAGGTGGCGGCTCCTGGGCCTGCCTACCTGGGACTTATGGAATAGTGGAACCTCACAAGCTGACCAGAAAAGCCATCGAGGCCAGCGCTTCAGGCCACACGTTGGGCGCCATCTGTTATGGTTTACGCATCTAAAATGGAGCAGTAAGGAAGGCGGTCGGCATGATGTAGTGGTGCACTGTGGCTAGTCATTGTCGGCTGGGGTGGGTTCTTGCCAACCTTACTGTCCTGCGCCATAAACAGAAAAATTCCTATCATGCCTATCAAACGCAGAAACTAACATAGAAACGAACATCCGGTTAAACCCGGATGCCACGGACAAACCGTTAAAATTCAAAAAAAAAATCCAGAAAAAAAATTGAGGCCGGTTAAATTCAAATTCAAAAAAAAACTTAACTGGCAACTCAAAGGCAAAACAAAATTTTATAATAACGAAAACTAACTGAAAATTTGAATAAGTTTAAAAACACAAAAAAAAAACCGTTTAAAAAAAAGGCAACCGAAAACCAACTGAAAAAGAAAACTTGAATTTAAAATTAAAAATGAAAATAACTGAAAACCAAAGAAAATTTGAATTTAAAGGAGCCGGAAACGACCGGCTACAACGGCTGAAAGTAAAATCAAAAGTAAGGCCGAACAACATAAAGGGGCGCCGCGGGTGTTGCAGCGCCCGGTGCTTGGCCCACCCTCGTCCATGGCCATCGACGCACCTGATTTCGATGGCCCCTTATCCAGCTACCTATATGCCTTTTAAATCAAAGAAATCAGCATTCCCATTTTAATTACAAAAATTTATTCAAAATTCATTTTACAAAAATTTTTTTAATTTAATTAAAAATTACCCGCTATAACAGGGAAAATATAAGCAAAAAAAAATATAAACACTTGATTCCCCTCACCCCACTAATAGGTATGTATGGACTTTCAAAACCTTATTTATTACTTTACAACTATCATTTATTGTTAACCTTACGTTATTTATTAAATTAACTTCTTTAATTGTAGGTTACTTATTAAATTTTTAATTTGTTGTTTAATATGAATATGTTAGAATATGGTTTTATTTTTTCCTGTTTTATATTTTGTTTTAGCTTTACTTTGTTTATTTATTTATTATAGTGGCCTTTTATTTTGTTATTATTTTTTTTTTTTTTGTTAAAGCATTTATTTATTTATAAAAAACAAATTTCCCCCTTTTTCTTTTTATTTGATTTGTTTGTTTTTATGATTATTTTCCCTAAGTTTAAATTTTTCAAGTTTTTCTTGTTTTATCTCCCCTCCCTAACTTTTACATTTCCTTAAGTAAACAAATTTAACTTTATATTATAATTTAATATTTAATCTCCTTGTGTTTAGTTTAAATCCGATATTTTATCCCCTACCCTATTATTCATTTACATTTTTATTTTATTTTCTAATTTAGGTTTATTTTAGTTATGTGTTCCTAACTTATTTAAATTTATTTTCTTATTATGTAGACAAACTCCTAATTTTAAATTTGATTTCCTCTTTTTTTTCAAAACATTTTTCTTTCTTATATATATAATATTTTTTTTTTTCATGTTAAAGTTAATTTCCCGCTCCTATCTTCCTATCATTTCAACTCAGTTAAACAAAAAAAACTAATTCTAATTTAACGTGCCAATTGGCACGGACTCGCCGGATAAGTCGTTGTTGCAGCGGCCTATATGAAGCGGCCCGCTGTTGTTGTTCTAGCTGATGTTGTTGTTGGCGCTGGCTGCGCTTGGTTATTGTTGTTGTTGCCGTTACAGTAGGCCTATATGAGGCGGCCTCACTGTTGTTAAAGCTGGTTGTCGTTGGCGCTTATGTGCGCGTTTTTGTTGGACAGGTTGTTGTTATTGGCGCTTATATGCGCGTCTTTGTTGGACAGGTTGTTGTTATTGTTGTTATTGGCGCTTATATGCGCCTTGTTGTTGTTGGTGTTTGCTACGCGCTGTTGTTGTTGGCGCTGGCTACGCGCTGTTGTTGTTGTTAGCGCTGGCTGCGCTGTTGTTGTTGGCCGCGCTATTGTTATTGGCGCTGGCTACGCGCTGTTGTTGTTGTTAGCGCTTGTTGTTGGCGCTTATTTGCCCGTTGTTATTGTCGTTGCCGATGCAGTGGGCCTTTGGCCAGGCGACCCCACTGTTGTTGTTGTTATTGGCGCTTATATGCGCCTCGTTGTCGTTGTTAGCGTTTATTGTTGGCGCTGGCTGCGCTGTTGTTGTTGTTTAGCACTTATTGTTGGCACTGGCTGCGCTGTTGTTGTTGGCGCTTATATGCGCATTGCTGTTGTTGTTGTTATTGGCGCTTATATGCGCCTCGTTGTTGTTGTTCTTGATGCAGTGGGCCTATATGAGGCGACCTCACTGTTGTTGCTGTTGCGCGTTAGCTGCGCGCTTATTTGCGCTTAATGCTTAGCGTGGCTGTTGTGGTTGTTCTAGCTGGTGTTGTTGTATTTGTTGGCGCTGGCTGCGCGCTGTTGTTGCTGTGGGCGCTTATATGCGCTTTGTTGTTGTTGGCGCTTGCTACGCGCTGTTTTTTGTTGGCGCTTATTTACGCGTTGTTATTTGTTGTTGCCGATGCAGTGGGCCTATATGAGGCGGCCTCACTGTTGTTGTTGTTGTTATTGGCGCTTATATGCGCCTTGTTGTTGTTGTCCCTTGCTACGCGCTGATGTTGTTGTTAGCGCTTATGTGCGCCTTGTTGTTGTTTTTTTGATGTTGTAGCGGGCCTATATTACGTCGGCCCCTGCTGTTGACAATGCTGGTGTTGTTGTTGTAGCTGGTTGTGGTTATAGCTGGTTAAGGTTGTTATAGCTGGTTGTGGTTGCAGCGCGTTTAGTTATTGTTGTTGGTCGTTGCAGTGGGCCTTTAAGAGGGCGGCCCCACTGTTGTTGTCTTCGCTGGTTGTTGGCGCTTACTGTGGCGCTTGTTGCTGTTGTTGTTGCGCTTAGTAGTTGTTGTTGCATGCGCCTGCTGTGTCGCGTTGTTGTGGCAAGCGTTCGTTAAGGCGCAGTTGTTGTTGTGGCAAGCGCGGTTGTGGTTGTTGTTGGTGGCGCGTTTTGTTAAAGCGCAGTTGTTGTTACATGCGCCTGCTGTGTCGGCGTTGTGGCAAGCGTTCGTTAAGGCGCAGTTGTTGTTGTGGCAAGCGCGGTTGTGGTTGTTGTTGGTGGCGCTTAGTTGCGCTCCGTTGTTGCCGGCGTTTGGCTTGCCACAACCGCGTTGGTTGCCTGGCGCTGTTGTTGCCACAAACGTGATGGTTGCCTGGCGCTGTTGTTGCCACCGGCGCGTTGGTTTGCCTAAGCGCTATTGTTGTTGGCGCTTTTGTTATTGATGGCGCCTGTTGTTGTTGGCGCTTTGTTGTTGCAACGCGTTGTTGTGCTCTGTTGTTGCTAACGCCTTGTTGTTGTTGGCGCCTGCTGTCGTGGCGCTTTTGTTATTGAGGGAGCCTTTTGTTGGCGCTTTTACTAGCGCTGTTGCCTTGTTGGCGCGCTTTTGAGACACGCTTGTGAGGCGTTTGGTGGCGAGTCTTGCAGGGTGCTGGTAGCGCGTTGATGCTTGAGGAGGCTTGGATCGTCGTTGTTGTCGTGATTAGGTACTGCGCACTCCAATTTTGGTGACTAAAAGGAGAAAAAAAAATTTAGCATTATATAAGGACGTTCCACTAACTGAAGCAACTATACTAATTTGGCACCGAAGTTCTTACTATTTTGCTTAAATTCGCGTTTGAGTGAACGAGGGTAAAAGAGTCCAACTTTTAGTACATAAATGATTAAAGTTTCCACTTACAAAATTGGAGCTTTGGTTATCCATATCTGGGCCTGGTTTCTCCAACTGTGTAGGAATTGAAAATGTACACCGAATTAAAAAATCATTTGAACCGACACTTTACACATGATATTTCCATTCGATTCTGTAAATTATTGTGTACACAAAGTCAAAGAAAAAATCAGCGAAAAACCCTTTTTAACAACTGTGTAGGTTATTTTGATAAAAAAAAACTCGCACTCATTGTTACTGGACTTGAATGCTAGGGTATACACAATTTTCAGTGTACATTTCAAGGCTCACCGCTAGTGAATCCAGGCCCTGCAATCGAAATTTTGATACTATTTGTTTCGGGAAAGTGTGAAAACATGTCGAAGTCCCACGGCTGCATATCGAGCCCTAACCACCATACCGGTGCAACCAAACGAATAAAGTTCCTTTCTTGGTTACACCAAAATGGCTGCCATGGCCCGATCCACAGCGTGCACATGTACATTTTAACTTTTTATTTGCCAAATTTCTCTTTAAAATTATTTTTTTTTTCTTTCCGCTTACTTACCCTTTTCCCTTGTTCACTCTTAGCTTCCTTATTCTTTACTTCTACGACCTTTTTAGTTATTTTACAAAGATTTAGTTACCTTTTCTTTTTTTTTTTGCACTTTTAGTTTGTAATAGTTTGGTTCTATTAATACTTTTCACCTTTTTAGTTTAATAATTTTTCCGTGGCACGTCCGGCGCCTTTTAACACAACTTTTCTTTTAAAGTGTCAAACCAAAAGCGGTTGACGACATGGTCTCTAGGAAATTTCCAATGAATATTGGAAATGTTCCGTTTGGTTTCGTACGGTGTGATATGAGGGTTGCCATGTTGCGCGATGAAACGGTGGTTGCCGTCAGGGCTCGAACCTTGCTTTTTCCCTTTTTTTAGTACCGAATTAAGTAAAATGCAGTAGGTTAGAAAAATAATGTTTACATTAAAAAGGAAAATTAATTAATACAAAAAAAATGATAGATAATTATTAAATCCGGAATTCGATTGAAAAAGAAATGATACGAGTTTTATTACTGTTTCCAAATTAAAGCAAAAGAATAAGGACAAAGTTAAATTTAGTACCAAAAATCATTTACTACTTTTTCCTGGAGAACTTAATTAGTATTATGAAATTAATAGAATACTTTTGATTTTGTAGTGGTTATCAAAAAGAAATAAAGAAAATTTATCAAATCTATTAACCAAATGAAAAGATTTTATAGTTTAGTCTCTTTTAAAATAAAAAAATATTACATAAATTCCTGCAGCGCGTAGGTAAATTTTTCTCAAAAAACACATTTTCATACAATCCCGAAAATTGCTTGTAAATACCGTCGGTACTTACAGCAATAGACTACAAGTCAAAAAAGCAACAAAGAGTTAAATGTTATAAATGGAAAAATATTCGTGCTTAATTAAGTATGAAAATTCTTTCATAGGTTTCACACCAAGTCCTAAAAATTCGCAAATCTTTCATATAAGTTAGCATTGAAATTAAAGAAATGTTCTATATGGAAGTATAAATATATGCATAACTGGACACTGAGAAGGGTTTACCTTCAAGCTGGGTAGTGGCCTAAGGTGCTAGACCTTCTAGCATACAAGTCACTACAGTGTTGTGAGTTCGACTCTCACAATGCCGGGAAGAAAAGTCCTTGAAGAGATGTAACTCCAGTATCATCGAAACATATGTCGGCTTGTCTGGTTCCTGCAGCGCGTAGGTAAATTTTTCTCAAAAAACACATTTTCATACAATCCCGAAAATTGCTTGTAAATACCGTCGGTACTTACAGCAATAGACTACAAGTCAAAAAAGCAACAAAGAGTTAAATGTTATAAATGGAAAAATATTCGTGCTTAATTAAGTATGAAAATTGTTTCATAGGTTTCACACCAAGTCCTAAAAATTCGCAAATCTTTCATATAAGTTAGCATTGAAATTAAAGAAATGTTCTATATGGAAGTATAAATATATGCATAAATGGACACTGAAAAGGGTTTACCTTCAAGCTGGGTAGTGGCCTAAGGTGCTAGACCTTCTAGCATACAAGTCACTACAGTGTTGTGAGTTCGACTCTCAAAAGCAACAAAGAGTTAAATGTTATAAATGGAAAAATATTCGTGCTTAATTAAGTATGAAAATTCTTTCATCGGTTTCACACCAAGTCCAAAAAATTCGCAAATCTTTCATATAAGTTAGCATTGAAATTAAAGAAATGTTCTATATGGAAGTATAAATATATGCATAAATGGACACTGAGAAGGGTTTACCTTCAAGCTGGGTAGTGGCCTAAGGTGCTAGACCTTCTAGCATACAAGTCACTACAGTGTTGTGAGTTCGACTCTCACAATGCCGGGAAGAAAAGTCCTTGAAGAGATGTAACTCCAGTATCATCGAAACATATGTCGGCTTGTCTGGTTCCTGCAGCGCGTAGGTAAATTTTTCTCAAAAAACACATTTTCATACAATCCCGAAAATTGCTTGTAAATACCGTCGGTACTTACAGCAATAGACTACAAGTCAAAAAAGCAACAAAGAGTTAAATGTTATAAATGGAAAAATATTCGTGCTTAATTAAGTATGAAAATTCTTTCATAGGTTTCACACCAAGTCCTAAAAATTCGCAAATCTTTCATATAAGTTAGCATTGAAATTAAAGAAATGTTCTATATGGAAGTATAAATATATGCATAAATGGACACTGAGAAGGGTTAACCTTCAAGCTGGGTAGTGGCCTAAGGTGCTAGACCTTCTAGCATACAAGTCACTACAGTGTTGTGAGTTCGACTCTCACAATGCCGGGAAGAAAAGTCCTTGAAGAGATGTAACTCCAGTATCATCGAAACATATGTCGGCTAGTCTGGTTCCTGCAGCGCGTAGGTAAATTTTTCTCAAAAAACACATTTTCATACAATCCCGAAAATTGCTTGTAAATACCGTCGGTACTTACAGCAATAGACTACAAGTCAAAAAAGCAACAAAGAGTTAAATGTTATAAATGGAAAAATATTCGTGCTTAATTAAGTATGAAAATTCTTTCATAGGTTTCACACCAAGTCCTAAAAATTCGCAAATCTTTCATATAAGTTAGCATTGAAATTAAAGAAATGTTCTATATGGAAGTATAAATATATGCATAAATGGACACTGAGAAGGGTTTACCTTCAAGCTGGGTAGTGGCCTAAGGTGCTAGACCTTCTAGCATACAAGTCACTACAGTGTTGTGAGTTCGACTCTCACAATGCCGGGAAGAAAAGTCCTTGAAGAGATGTAACTCCAGTATCATCGAAACATATGTCGGCTTGTCTGGTTCCTGCAGCGCGTAGGTAAATTTTTCTCAAAAAACACATTTTCATACAATCCCGAAAATTGCTTGTAAATACCGTCGGTACTTACAGCAATATACTACAAGTCAAAAAAGCAACAAAGAGTTAAATGTTATAAATGGAAAAATATTCGTGCTTAATTAAGTATGAAAATTCTTTCATAGGTTTCACACCAAGTCCTAAAAATTCGCAAATCTTTCATATAAGTTAGCATTGAAATTAAAGAAATGTTCTATATGGAAGTATAAATATATGCATAAATGGACACTGAGAAGGGTTTACCTTCAAGCTGGGTAGTGGCCTAAGGTGCTAGACCTTATAGGATACAAGTCACTACAGTGTTGTGAGTTCGACTCTCACAATGCCGGGAAGAAAAGTCCTTGAAGAGATGTAACTCCAGTATCATCGAAACATATGTCGGCTTGTCTGGTTCCTGCAGCGCGTAGGTAAATTTTTCTCAAAAAACACATTTTCATACAATCCCGAAAATTGCTTGTAAATACCGTCGGTACTTACAGCAATAGACTACAAGTCAAAAAAGCAAGAAAGAGTTAAATGTTATAAATGGAAAAATATTCGTGCTTAATTAAGTATGAAAATTCTTTCATAGGTTTCACACCAAGTCCTAAAAATTCGCAAATCTTTCATATAAGTTAGCATTGAAATTAAAGAAATGTTCTATATGGAAGTATAAATATATGCATAAATGGACACTGAGAAGGGTTTACCTTCAAGCTGGGTAGTGGCCTAAGGTGCTAGACCTTCTAGCATACAAGTCACTACAGTGTTGTGAGTTCGACTCTCACAATGCCGGGAAGAAAAGTCCTTGAAGAGATGTAACCATTGTTTATCCTTACTATAGTTTGGCAACTTATTTTCTTCTTCTTACGAATTTGAGTGGAAGGCACTGGCTGAGTGACTCCAAATGAAATGGAATGAAGGAAAAGTGTGAAGCCCAATAAGCCATTTTGTTTGATATCAACCTAAGACGCATTTGAGATGAAAATTTCAACATCAATTCTCACTATTTGAAAACTTAATATCAATTAATCAATCAACAATGTTTCGATTCAAAGATAAACTACCAGTAGCAGATCAACTTTTTTGCCAAATGAGTATTAATAATTAATTATAATATAAAAGTCCGACAGTTTCTGCCTTCACAGTTTTTATATGTACATACGACCCCCTGCACCATTCCCTAAAATAAATTTTGTCCAAATCGTGGTACATTATTCTAAAATATGACCCTCATTATTTGCCAAACGTTTGAGAATATATTCTTCTGTGTTTATGGGGAATATGCTGTGCGTGTGTATTAGTGTGGTTTTTGTGAGTTGCGCTACTATATAAGGTATACTATGGATGTAACTCCAGTATCATCGAAACATATGTCGGCTTGTCTGGTTCCTGCAGCGCGTAGGTAAATTTTTCTCAAAAAACACATTTTCATACAATCCCGAAAATTGCTTGTAAATACCGTCGGTACTTACAGCAATAGACTACAAGTCAAAAAAGCAACAAAGAGTTAAATGTTATAAATGGAAAAATATTCGTGCTTAATTAAGTATGAAAATTCTTTCATCGGTTTCACACCAAGTCCTAAAAATTCGCAAATCTTTCATATAAGTTAGCATTGAAATTAAAGAAATGTTCTATATGGAAGTATAAATATATGCATAAATGGACACTGAGAAGGGTTTACCTTCAAGCTGGGTAGTGGCCTAAGGTGCTAGACCTTCTAGCATACAAGTCACTACAGTGTTGTGAGTTCGACTCTCACAATGCCGGGAAGAAAAGTCCTTGAAGAGATGTAACTCCAGTATCATCGAAACATATGTCGGCTAGTCTGGTTCCTGCAGCGCGTAGGTAAATTTTTCTCAAAAAACACATTTTCATACAATCCCGAAAATTGCTTGTAAATACCGTCGGTACTTACAGCAATAGACTACAAGTCAAAAAAGCAACAAAGAGTTAAATGTTATAAATGGAAAAATATTCGTGCTTAATTAAGTATGAAAATTCTTTCATAGGTTTCACACCAAGTCCTAAAAATTCGCAAATCTTTCATATAAGTTAGCATTGAAATTAAAGAAATGTTCTATATGGAAGTATAAATATATGCATAAATGGACACTGAGAAGGGTTTACCTTCAAGCTGGGTAGTGGCCTAAGGTGCTAGACCTTCTAGCATACAAGTCACTACAGTGTTGTGAGTTCGACTCTCACAATGCCGGGAAGAAAAGTCCTTGAAGAGATGTAACTCCAGTATCATCGAAACATATGTCGGCTTGTCTGGTTCCTGCAGCGCGTAGGTAAATTTTTCTCAAAAAACACATTTTCATACAATCCCGAAAATTGCTTGTAAATACCGTCGGTACTTACAGCAATATACTACAAGTCAAAAAAGCAACAAAGAGTTAAATGTTATAAATGGAAAAATATTCGTGCTTAATTAAGTATGAAAATTCTTTCATAGGTTTCACACCAAGTCCTAAAAATTCGCAAATCTTTCATATAAGTTAGCATTGAAATTAAAGAAATGTTCTATATGGAAGTATAAATATATGCATAAATGGACACTGAGAAGGGTTTACCTTCAAGCTGGGTAGTGGCCTAAGGTGCTAGACCTTATAGGATACAAGTCACTACAGTGTTGTGAGTTCGACTCTCACAATGCCGGGAAGAAAAGTCCTTGAAGAGATGTAACTCCAGTATCATCGAAACATATGTCGGCTTGTCTGGTTCCTGCAGCGCGTAGGTAAATTTTTCTCAAAAAACACATTTTCATACAATCCCGAAAATTGCTTGTAAATACCGTCGGTACTTACAGCAATAGACTACAAGTCAAAAAAGCAAGAAAGAGTTAAATGTTATAAATGGAAAAATATTCGTGCTTAATTAAGTATGAAAATTCTTTCATAGGTTTCACACCAAGTCCTAAAAATTCGCAAATCTTTCATATAAGTTAGCATTGAAATTAAAGAAATGTTCTATATGGAAGTATAAATATATGCATAAATGGACACTGAGAAGGGTTTACCTTCAAGCTGGGTAGTGGCCTAAGGTGCTAGACCTTATAGGATACAAGTCACTACAGTGTTGTGAGTTCGACTCTCACAATGCCGGGAAGAAAAGTCCTTGAAGAGATGTAACTCCAGTATCATCGAAACATATGTCGGCTTGTCTGGTTCCTGCAGCGCGTAGGTAAATTTTTCTCAAAAAACACATTTTCATACAATCACGAAAATTGCTTGTAAATACCGTCGGTACTTACAGCAATAGACTACAAGTCAAAAAAGCAAGAAAGAGTTAAATGTTATAAATGGAAAAATATTCGTGCTTAATTAAGTATGAAAATTCTTTCATAGGTTTCACACCAAGTCCTAAAAATTCGCAAATCTTTCATATAAGTTAGCATTGAAATTAAAGAAATGTTCTATATGGAAGTATAAATATATGCATAAATGGACACTGAGAAGGGTTTACCTTCAAGCTGGGTAGTGGCCTAAGGTGCTAGACCTTCTAGCATACAAGTCACTACAGTGTTGTGAGTTCGACTCTCACAATGCCGGGAAGAAAAGTCCTTGAAGAGATGTAACCATTGTTTATCCTTACTATAGTTTGGCAACTTATTTTCTTCTTCTTACGAATTTGAGTGGAAGGCACTGGCTGAGTGACTCCAAATGAAATGGAATGAAGGAAAAGTGTGAAGCCCAATAAGCCATTTTGTTTGATATCAACCTAAGACGCATTTGAGATGAAAATTTCAACATCAATTCTCACTATTTGAAAACTTAATATCAATTAATCAATCAACAATGTTTCGATTCAAAGATAAACTACCAGTAGCAGATCAACTTTTTTGCCAAATGAGTATTAATAATTAATTATAATATAAAAGTCCGACAGTTTCTGCCTTCACAGTTTTTATATGTACATACGACCCCCTGCACCATTCCCTAAAATAAATTTTGTCCAAATCGTGGTACATTATTCTAAAATATGACCCTCATTATTTGCCAAACGTTTGAGAATATATTCTTCTGTGTTTATGGGGAATATGCTGTGCGTGTGTATTAGTGTGGTTTTTGTGAGTTGCGCTACTATATAAGGTATACTATGGATGTAACTCCAGTATCATCGAAACATATGTCGGCTTGTCTGGTTCCTGCAGCGCGTAGGTAAATTTTTCTCAAAAAACACATTTTCATACAATCCCGAAAATTGCTTGTAAATACCGTCGGTACTTACAGCAATAGACTACAAGTCAAAAAAGCAACAAAGAGTTAAATGTTATAAATGGAAAAATATTCGTGCTTAATTAAGTATGAAAATTCTTTCATCGGTTTCACACCAAGTCCTAAAAATTCGCAAATCTTTCATATAAGTTAGCATTGAAATTAAAGAAATGTTCTATATGGAAGTATAAATATATGCATAAATGGACACTGAGAAGGGTTTACCTTCAAGCTGGGTAGTGGCCTAAGGTGCTAGACCTTCTAGCATACAAGTCACTACAGTGTTGTGAGTTCGACTCTCACAATGCCGGGAAGAAAAGTCCTTGAAGAGATGTAACTCCAGTATCATCGAAACATATGTCGGCTAGTCTGGTTCCTGCAGCGCGTAGGTAAATTTTTCTCAAAAAACACATTTTCATACAATCCCGAAAATTGCTTGTAAATACCGTCGGTACTTACAGCAATAGACTACAAGTCAAAAAAGCAACAAAGAGTTAAATGTTATAAATGGAAAAATATTCGTGCTTAATTAAGTATGAAAATTCTTTCATAGGTTTCACACCAAGTCCTAAAAATTCGCAAATCTTTCATATAAGTTAGCATTGAAATTAAAGAAATGTTCTATATGGAAGTATAAATATATGCATAAATGGACACTGAGAAGGGTTTACCTTCAAGCTGGGTAGTGGCCTAAGGTGCTAGACCTTCTAGCATACAAGTCACTACAGTGTTGTGAGTTCGACTCTCACAATGCCGGGAAGAAAAGTCCTTGAAGAGATGTAACTCCAGTATCATCGAAACATATGTCGGCTTGTCTGGTTCCTGCAGCGCGTAGGTAAATTTTTCTCAAAAAACACATTTTCATACAATCCCGAAAATTGCTTGTAAATACCGTCGGTACTTACAGCAATATACTACAAGTCAAAAAAGCAACAAAGAGTTAAATGTTATAAATGGAAAAATATTCGTGCTTAATTAAGTATGAAAATTCTTTCATAGGTTTCACACCAAGTCCTAAAAATTCGCAAATCTTTCATATAAGTTAGCATTGAAATTAAAGAAATGTTCTATATGGAAGTATAAATATATGCATAAATGGACACTGAGAAGGGTTTACCTTCAAGCTGGGTAGTGGCCTAAGGTGCTAGACCTTATAGGATACAAGTCACTACAGTGTTGTGAGTTCGACTCTCACAATGCCGGGAAGAAAAGTCCTTGAAGAGATGTAACTCCAGTATCATCGAAACATATGTCGGCTTGTCTGGTTCCTGCAGCGCGTAGGTAAATTTTTCTCAAAAAACACATTTTCATACAATCCCGAAAATTGCTTGTAAATACCGTCGGTACTTACAGCAATAGACTACAAGTCAAAAAAGCAAGAAAGAGTTAAATGTTATAAATGGAAAAATATTCGTGCTTAATTAAGTATGAAAATTCTTTCATAGGTTTCACACCAAGTCCTAAAAATTCGCAAATCTTTCATATAAGTTAGCATTGAAATTAAAGAAATGTTCTATATGGAAGTATAAATATATGCATAAATGGACACTGAGAAGGGTTTACCTTCAAGCTGGGTAGTGGCCTAAGGTGCTAGACCTTCTAGCATACAAGTCACTACAGTGTTGTGAGTTCGACTCTCACAATGCCGGGAAGAAAAGTCCTTGAAGAGATGTAACCATTGTTTATCCTTACTATAGTTTGGCAACTTATTTTCTTCTTCTTACGAATTTGAGTGGAAGGCACTGGCTGAGTGACTCCAAATGAAATGGAATGAAGGAAAAGTGTGAAGCCCAATAAGCCATTTTGTTTGATATCAACCTAAGACGCATTTGAGATGAAAATTTCAACGTCAATTCTCACTATTTGAAAACTTAATATCAATTAATCAATCAACAATGTTTCGATTCAAAGATAAACTACCAGTAGCAGATCAACTTTTTTGCCAAATGAGTATTAATAATTAATTATAATATAAAAGTCCGACAGTTTCTGCCTTCACAGTTTTTATATGTACATACGACCCCCTGCACCATTCCCTAAAATAAATTTTGTCCAAATCGTGGTACATTATTCTAAAATATGACCCTCATTATTTGCCAAACGTTTGAGAATATATTCTTCTGTGTTTATGGGGAATATGCTGTGCGTGTGTATTAGTGTGGTTTTTGTGAGTTGCGCTACTATATAAGGTATACTATGGATGTAACTCCAGTATCATCGAAACATATGTCGGCTTGTCTGGTTCCTGCAGCGCGTAGGTAAATTTTTCTCAAAAAACACATTTTCATACAATCCCGAAAATTGCTTGTAAATACCGTCGGTACTTACAGCAATAGACTACAAGTCAAAAAAGCAACAAAGAGATAAAAAGTAGCAGATTTGGGCTAAAGTGCAGTGAGTAGCAGAACTACTGCCATCGTCGTAAGGTTCGAACCCTAAGGCACGCTTCCGTTTGCGCGGGATAAAAACTAGTTGTCCGAACCATGTGAATGGTGTGTTCCCTGGGTGCCCCGGGTAACCCGAAACTGCTGGATTAGGGAATTGGAACCATTTTATACTCCAAATCCGAATAGTCACTTCAATGCAAATGAAATGAATTTTGCCAAACAAGGTATTGATTGAAATAATGTCCAACTAAAAATATTTGACCGACTTGAAAACCTGTTGCAAAAAAAATTGGTTGATTAACTTTTGTTTTTAAATTTCCACTATTTGTATTTTGTCTTTAATTCAATGACCAAACAAAATGATAGTTAATTCTGTGGCAAAATTGTAGCATTTAAAGTGTTTTATTGATAGTAAGTAAGTTTCGGTACCAGTGGAGAACGATTGGAATTCAGCTGTTTCGTAGGCTGAGATAAGAAAACGGTAGCCGAACAAACATTTTTTTTTTAAATTGCGGATGCTATAGGGTTAATTTATTGTTAATATTGAAGAAATAAAATGGTAACCAATGGACATGTGGTATGCCATAGGGGTTAATTAGTTTGTTTACATTTGTTTGACCTACCAGTCCCTCACAAGAGAATCGTATTCAACTGTCAATCACACCCTGCCCACTACATTTTGCGCATACTTAACTAAATTCAATCACAAAATGATAACACCAATAGGTCTATTCCCCCTTTGCTGACACATTCACGGGCGCCCGCAAGTATCCATAATTTCGCGCGCAGTTTACCCCGGCTACTCCAGGAACACACCAAATACTTGTTTGTCTGGAAATTGAAAGTGCCGTTATTGGTACATTTTTCCATTCTATGGATATATTGGTGCTGCCAGCTGTGCACAACCATACCAACTCAAGAAAACAATCGATAAAAGTCGAACCGGAGCGTGAATCTAAACTGTCAACTAAAACCCGCGAGTAATGCCCAATCACCCTAAACCACAATGAATTAATCGAAGGCAAACCATAACAATATTTCAATTTTTATTCGTTTTTATAGTTAAAATGCGTACAAATTCATTAAATTAAAGACATAAATTATAAATATACATACATACACGAAATAAAAACTATACATTTCAGACTTATAAATATAAACTAAAATAAATACAGAAAAAATATACTTACTCAAAAACATTAAAATGAGAATAAGAAACTAAAAGAAAGTTACCTGCTTAACTTTAAGAATTTGATAGGTAGTGAAAGTCCTTGAAGCAATCTCTGGATCCATTGGGAATGCACAAGAAAACATCGGATTTGGAGCACTTGTATCGGGTTTGTCCTTTACATCCTTGAAGTTTGCATCTACCTTTATCCTTCATATGTTCCGGCCAATGTTGGTTTCCGTCATATCGTACTGATGTCGGGGTGTAGCCTTACTTTTTTTCGCGGAGGTCGTTGGACTTAGGGAAATATCGTCTGTTAAACATGACGTTGGTCGCCCCCGTTTACGAGAGCAAGCCCCTTGGTTTGAACGAGCTATCAGTCCATTCGCAATATCATTTCGAAAGCATAAAAGGTCCATATACTTATCTTTTTTCCCACTGCTTTCGTGATCCATTCTGTATTCCAGCCAGGAATTGCATACCGCTAAGTCAATAAAATGACCGAATATCTTCAAAGTCCACTTCTTCGATCTGATGAAAATTCGGTATAAAGAGAGCAGAAAATCCATTTTATCTACCCCTCCCATATATTTATTATACTCTGCTACTATATTTGGTTGCATTATTTGAATTTTTTCTTTTTTTTCAGTGGAATATCGGGATACTACATTTAGAGGTTCATAACCGTGCATTGATGACACAAGCTGCACAATTCCTCCATCAAGCCATCTGAGAAGAAAAATATTGTCTATTCTCTCTATACGGTAGTCGAAACTTCCTCGGCCATCTTCTTGTAACTGCTTTTCAGTTTTGAAGTCAATTTTCCCAAATCTATTTCCTCTGATGGTACCAGTGGCCCAAATCCATTTTTGGCGTAAACAAGATATTAAATTTATAGTGGAGAAATAATTATCGAAATAAATTTTATGATTTTTTTCCTCGGGAATAGTTTTTGAGAGGTGCGGGACTATATCAGAGCAAAATCCTAACCTCGAGTCAGCTAGTATTGTGCCTTTCCCTTGATAAATTTCAAGGTCGTATCCTTTAGAACTTCACAGGCAAAATATTTGTATGCCCCATTTAATGGGCTTTTTGGGCATATATTGCCTCAAGTTAGTCCTACCTTTAAAAGGAACCATCATTTCATGAACGCAAAGGTTTTCATCTTTTGGAAGAGTGTACATTTTCTGCGTGAATGCATCTAAAATGGGACGAATTAGATATAGTTTATCGCTTTGTAAAGGATTCGTTGTGAACTTTAAGTTATTTCTCAAAAGATGGAACCTTTGTCTCGACAAATTATCGGGAAATAATGGTATTGTGGTACCAATTTTCCAATACATGTCTAATCGTGGGTAGCCAATGGTACCAATCATTATTTCTAGAGCTAGAAATTTTACAAATTCTGGGATGGTTAAATTAAGGGAGTTTCCATTTTTTATCATAGATGCTTTATCATAGATTGTGGAAGATACCACTTTCTGCAGAAATTCTTCAGTAAAGTACTCAAAAAAATACTCTATGGGTAATTTAGGAGATTTTTTTGGGTAAGTTTCATTAAAAGTAGCCTCTGGGGTTGTCCAAGAATCTTTTTTCCAACGAAATTGGTAACCCTTTCTCAATACCATCTGTGGAGCTTGAAAAACAACCCTATCTTGAACTATCTCATGAATCGAATTGCTCTCTTCTATTTCAATTCCCCCAAAACCCCCCTCATTTTCAACATCTATATCCTGTATGCTTATCTCGTATGGACCTTCTCGAGAAAGCTCTACTAATACAAAGCTCTCATTGCCCTCAAGGGCATCTAATAAATTGTTAGCAACGTCGTTTGGCTAGCGTGCATTGTTTACAACTTTACATCCATTACTCGCATTTGTATCCATATGGATACATCGATTATATCCACAACTTACGTTTGTATCCATATGGATACAAGCAATGTTTAATAAATCGGCTAGGCTTGTACAGATTATAAATTAAAAAAATAATAATGCAAAATGTTGGAACGAACGTTATATATGTAATATTCGTATAACAAGACCTATTTTTCACCCAAAAAACAAAAAGAGCTTTTTTTAAATGCTTCCTGTTTTCTAATAAAGTAAAAAAAATGGTAAAATTTTTATTGCAGGTGTTGCTTAAGGCTTTGAACAATAATATCCAGCTAAATTCAGAAATGTTTTTTGAGCGTGGTATAGCCACGATCAATTAAACTTTGGAAGTTCGATCAGTGAATGTTATTCTTTATTGACTTAACTTTCTTTTATACAAAATTCTTACACTAATACTTACAAACTATTTACAGTATACAATAAATGTGTCGGTATGACAGTCGTATTGGCCAACTGGCGAACTGGCGTTGTGACTCAGTTAGGCAATGCGACTGTCTTTGGCGGTGTCTTTGACCATCCGCACAAGTGTAACAAGACTCTCGCTATATGCGGCATGTGCTGTCTTTGCATAAACTCCCGTTGAGTTCATTGTAACTAATTTGGGTAAAGTGTTGTTGTTTACACTCTTATTTGTTTATGCATTTTTGTGCACATGACAATTAGACGAAAAAAAAAGGGCGGTGTGTTTATGTAATACTACACCTTCCCCCTTAAAAAAAAATAGATATATATATTTGTAATCAGCTATATATGTCTATTTTTCTGAGTTAATGAACCGTTTGACGTTTTGTTTGAATTGACAAAATTTTAATTGTTTAGTGTCTTGTTACCATTGTTTTGTGTTTGTTTGTATACGGCTTGTGCCGTATATCGGATTGAGTAAATTTGAATGCCTGTGTAAAAAAAAATGCCTCTTTTTTTTTTGTATTACGAATTTATTATGGATAAAGTGCTATGCTTATTTTTAAATGTTTTTTAAATTGGTTTAAGCCTATTCTTATGAATTACGATTTCCTTTTTGTTTTTATTACTATCTCCTATGCTATGTGGAATTAATGTATAGTTGTTATTTTTATCAATTGCTTTAACTTTATAGTGTCCTGTATATCTATTCTCTAACTTATGAGAGGCCTCTTCTCTAACTAAAACTAAATCTCCTATGTTAATTTCCTTACTAATATTTTTATGATATTTTAATAAAATTTTTATTTTTATTTTTTATTTATTTTATATTACGCTTTATATGTATCATTGGTTAATTAAATCTTCTCTTCTTTTTTTTTTTTTTATATATTAAACTTTATATATGTATTGTTGGTTGATTATTAAACTTTTTTTTTTTTTTGAGAACTTGGTACCAATTTTTTATTTTATAAATGCTTCTACTCGAGTAATTATTATTTAAACAATTTGTCCCTATGGACAACTGTATTTTTCATTTTTTCCGGATTGCCGGCTTATTTCAGCCTGGTAAAGTATTGTCCTAAGTCAATCTTATCCTCAACAATCGCTTTTTATGCTACAAATTTTCTTTCGAAAACGAGCTAGTTTAATTTTCTTTAATTTTTAGCTGATTGCATTTTATTTCTTCTGTAATTATTACTTTGGCTATTCGTGTGATAATTACTTCTGGAGTAATTTTGTTGGCGTCTATGCAAGTTTTTGTTTGTGCTGTTCGCTATTTCTGTACAGCTGTTGATAAATTTGGAGATTGCATCGTTCATTGTCGTGAACTTTCCTGCTTGCATGATCATTTTGACCTTGTCATTAGAGCAGTTTTTACACATGGCTTTAACTGCTGCCTGTGTTGCATATCTCGTGGCTAAGTCTGGGTTTAATCCATCAGAGATATATGCTCCTTCTAATGATCTTGTGATTTTTTCAATTTCCGCTGTGTATTGGTTAGCAGTTTTGCTACGCTGTTGGATGTTCAGTAGTTTAGCGGTCAAAACCTCCACTGATTCACCCTTTATTGCGGTCTTTAATTTGTTTTTTATTTGTTCGATCGTGGTCTCATTACTAATAAAATTCCTTGCTGTACCTTTCAGCTTTGTTTTTATCATGGTAATGGCCAATGCCTCGTGTGTATCGTTGATTTGCTCAAGTATATCGAGTGCATCTAGGAAACTATGTAGATTCTCAGGCTTACCATCAAACTCTGGTAGCATTGATGAAGCTGTTTTAATAAATTCTATAGCTGTCTGTGCCATTTTGGTATTCTTTTTTGGGGAAACTTTGGTTTTGTTTTTCACCTTCTTACTCTTTTTTGGTGAGAACTTGTTGAACTTGGTTAGAATGTTTTCTTCGAACGAAGTTGATACTGCTTGTTTTTTATTGAGTTTATCTGCCGGGTATGTTATTATATTTATGAACAAGGTTTGTTGTCCATCTTTTTGGTGAATATTAGTCACTTGGATATATAGGTATCCTATTATTTTCGTTATATTGTTAACAAATTTTATTAATATTGTCAATTGCTTGACAACCAGTTCTCTTTTAGTTTTAATTGCTTTATTTATGTATTTGTATTTGTTTTCGATTAATTCGAAACATTTTTCTAACGATTCTTCCCATTTGTCTTTTAACTGGGGATAATTAGGTGGCAGTTGGCTTTTTGTATTGCTCTTGCCCTTTCTATAACGATTAGTGCCTTCGGCATAGCACGAGTTAATCTTTAGTTCAACCGAAAGGGAGATGAGAAATAGATAAATCTCAATCTTTAACGTACTTTCACCCATTGTGGTACGATTTTTCTTTATTACAAATTTAAAATTTTCTTAAATAAGGTGAAAATTGGCTTATTTACATTATTAGTTTCTTTATTTAATTTTGCTTATTATTATTATTTGTGTTCCCTTTTTTAAAAAAGTTTTTTGATGTTGTCTTTTGCTTAGATGCGTTGTTGTACATTATTCAATTGTCTCAATTTGTTCTTTATATAATTTTTTAATAGAATTATTATTGTGACAATTAAAAATGTAGCTACGCATACAAAAGCGGTCAACCACTTATCGGACATTTCTGCCTTGTTTTCCACGATAGGGTGTGGTTCATATTTAACTATTTTAGTATCGTAGGTGTCTTCACCTGAAGTTTCTTTTCCTACTTCGTATCCTGCTATTCCTATTAAGATGCCGTTTAGTGCAATTTTCCACCAAGTCATTTTAAAATTTAATAGAAAAATTTTTCGAGTTCAAATTTTTGTTTATTCATAAAAAAAATTTTTTTTTGTTTTTAATTTTAAATTAAACTTTATTTTCTAAACTAACTTTATTTATTTAATAAAAAAAATTTTACGTATTTAAATTTTTATTTATTCATAAAAAAAAAATTTTTTCTGTTTTTAATTAAAATTTATTTTCAGGATGTACTTTACTTATTCATCTATTTATTTCTTCTACTATTGTGGAAGGATATAATAAATCTTCCATTGTAGGTTCTCTACCCATTCCTATAAATATCCAAAATTTCCTTAAGCAATTTAAATTATGTCTGTTACTTCCCTTATCTCGTGATCTTGATTTACGAGCAATGTCTGCGTTTTCACGCTTTAAGTTATCCACAATTCTGTTTATTGCGTCGTAATCAAGATCATCGGGCAATGCACTATCCATAAGAAGAAAATTTATTTAAAATAATTAAATTTGAAAAAGCATTTGAATTTACTCAATTTTTTTTTTTTATTATTATTGATGTCTTAACAATTTTATTTTTTCTTGAATTTTTAATCTTTCATCAGAGTTAGTGGCAAAGTTAAATTGTTGATGCAATTTAGCTAACTCTACTCTTCTTTTTACTTTTCTGCCTGCCCTTTTTCGTTTATGTACAATGTTTGGGGCAGGGGTTTTAGGAATTTTTTCCGTTTTATTTATTTTATTCCTTTTCCGATACTCTTCAATAGTAATCGGTTTAGGGCCAATTTTTTCGGATTTGCGACTCTCGAGGATCTGATTTGAACCTTTAATAAATGTGTCTATACACTTTTGAAAAAGTTTATCAATTTCTTCTTGGAATAGTTTATCAGACTCCTCTTGAGTCGAAATCTTTTGCATTATATTTCGTAAAAATTCGGTTATATAAACAAAATTTTCAATATTTAATTTTTAAACTTTTACCCCTAAGCAAATTACTGCTATTTGGATGGCGACCATAAGGCGTGCCGAAGTTTTCTAAAAAACTTATTTATTCAATTACATAAATATATATACTTAAAGCTATGCCGCCATCATTTTGCTGCCAGTCCTTAATATTCCACCCTTTTTATGTACGCACACGACTGCCACGAACCTGACTCAATTCCATCTGTTATGTCTTCACCACGTTTATCTTCAGTGCCTTTACGATACCATGTTACCTCAATACATTCAGTGCGTTTCGAGCCACCCTGTTATGTTGCTGCCTTCGCTGGTACACCACGAGGGCCAGTCCCTCAGTGATGTTAGTTTGTTTTTTTTTTTTGCTTGCCGCCCTTGCTGGTACACCACGAGGGCCAGTCCCTTCAGTGATGGTTTTTTAATTGTCCTTCTTGCTAATGGAGCGTCCTTCTAACCCTGGCTAGCGATATCGCTGTGTATAGCCAAGTGAATTATTAAAAAAAAATTTTTATTTTCGGCTGGCGGTATCGCCTTTTAAAGCCAAAGTGTATATTATTTTATCTGGCTGGCGGTTTCGCCTTTTAAAGCCTGGCAGGATCGCCATATAGCCACGATCAATTAAACTTTGGAAGTTCGATCAGTGAATGTTATTCTTTATTGACTTAACTTTCTTTTATACAAAATTCTTACACTAATACTTACAAACTATTTACAGTATACAATAAATGTGTCGGTATGACAGTCGTATTGGCCAACTGGCGAACTGGCGTTGTGACTCAGTTAGGCAATGCGACTGTCTTTGGCGGTGTCTTTGACCATCCGCACAAGTGTAACAAGACTCTCGCTATATGCGGCATGTGCTGTCTTTGCATAAACTCCCGTTGAGTTCATTGTAACTAATTTGGGTAAAGTGTTGTTGTTTACACTCTTATTTGTTTATGCATTTTTGTGCACATGACAATTAGACGAAAAAAAAAGGGCGGTGTGTTTATGTAATACTACAGTGGTGATTGCCAGCCGCCGGCAAACTTGTATATATCCATATGGATACTATATAGCGAAAGGGTTAACTGGAGGGCAACTGCGGAAGCTGGCTTATCCCGAGCAGCGAATTCACTGGAGTTTGGTGGACATATCCAATGCGCTAACACTACCTGCGGCAGGGCCCCGTGCGTATAGGCACTTATATCAAAAAAGTTTTCCACTACCGTGCGAGTCGACACTGCAAAAATGGATGCAAAAGTTGAAATTCAATGACGGAATATTGCATTTCATTATTGAAATAATGCAAAGCGTCGATGAACTGTCACCAGAAGATCGCTTGACGGTGTTGGCGACGAAATGACCGCTGCTTCAATTTATGAACACGACCCCTTGACTGACATGGTTCGCAAACCGGCCCGTACTGTACAAGTTGTCATTGCACGTGGCTTGAAGTCATCGTGGAAACAGCCGATATTCTACGGCTTTGACAAACCAATGACTGTAGAAATTTTAATGGAGATCATACATCAACTCTATATGGCTGGATATCCAGTCGTTGCAGTAGTATCCGATTTAGGGACAGGCAACCGAAGCGTCTGGAGCCAGTTGGGTGTATCGACAGGTACAGGTCGCAAAAATAAAATTCGACAGAGAGGACCTGGTTCAGTCATCCGTCGCAGACTGGGGAAAGGTGTTTGTATTCGCAGACCCACCTCATCTGCTCAAGCTCATAAGGAACCATTTTCTAGATAACGGATACACTGTAGACGGAAAACTAATTGTCAAAAAAGCGATACGCCAGGTGATGAATCACACGTCATTTTCGGACGTGGCTATCATATACATACTAACAGAAGAGCACCTTACCGTCAGGTATGCGCGTTGTCAGAAGGTTAAATTGGCTGCACAGCTATTTTCACATACTGTTGCGAGTGCAACAGTAACGACTTGTTCGACCTTCTAAACTCCAAGATGAGCACTATCAGCAACACCGCAGCCAAAAAACCGTACGGCATGGATATAGGAAACCAGGAGGTCATACTTGCCAAAATGAGCCACGTATTTGGTCAGTTAACAGTAAACAATAAAAGTGCGTTACTTCCATTTCAAGAGGGAATACTCATTACAAATGCAAGCCTCAAAGGGTTGCATGAATACTTAACTTCCCAGTTCAGCATGCGTTACGTGGTGACGTACAGGCTCAACCAAGACATTGTGGAAAACTTTTTTAGCGCAATGAGGAGCAAAGGGGGTGTATACGATCATCCAAGCCCGAATCATTTCAAGTATCGGTTCCGAAAATATTTATTAGGTGCGTTTTTACTTATCAAACTTCAGTATGTTAAATTCATCCTTATATACATATTTCTGGATTTTTAGCTCGAGATACTGAAATTTTGGAAAGGGGAAGGGGTAATGTAGAGCCAGATGATGATGAGTGGCTACAGTTGGGTGATTTTCCAATGAATAATGTGGTTAGCGAAGACCCTCTACATGACGAGTCCGTAGAAGAACTTGTGCGAGGCTTTGGGGATGATGTGCTCGATGAGTTGGCAGAGGATGGGTTAGAGTACCTGGCTTACGAAGGCTGAACCTGACAGCGAATCAATCAAGCGAAGTAACTTTCACATCGATAGATGAGGTATCCCGAGGAGGCCTTAAAAAGCCATCAGCGTGCTTCAGAAGCAAAATACATTTATTGGAACGTATATTCCAAAGGCTTAATGGAGAATCGGTTTTCGGAAGCGCTAACTTTCCCGAAAAACTGATTAACCTTAGCCGTGAAATCGAACTGCCAATAGAAGTAAAAAAAACTTTTCTTCAGGTATAGAATGCATATGCGAATCAAATATCTCAATAAGCGTTTAAAGTCTTAAAGGTATGTTTGTTTGAATTTCTTCCTTCATAAAGCAGTCACTAACTATCTGCAAGATACCCTCAAAAATCTGTTGAATACTTGTGCTTTTTCTTTTTAAAGTACAGAAAATAAAGATCTCATAGGCGAATTTTCAAATATTTCATTGTTATACATGGCAAATAAATAAAAATGTTATTACATTGTGTTGAATATGTATTTCAGCTGTGAAAGCTAATTTTTATAGCATTTAGGATAGTTTTTTTTTCATTAAAAAAAAATATACTAAATTTAAAAAAATTTCCCCCTTTTGGCCGAAAAGGGTAAAAACTATTGGTCGTTTTACCCGCCTTTCCCTCTTCTATCTCTTTTTAATTACTTCACCTTGTTATCATCATCATCATCATCATTTATTGGCGCTTAACCGCCTAAGCGATTTTGGCCGTTTCGTATCAAAGCACGCCAGTCATTCCTTTTTAGCGATAACGGACGCCAATTGGAAACCCCAAGGGAGTTCAAGTCATCCTCAACCTGTTGTTTCCATCTCAGTCGAGGCCTCCCCCTTCCTCTGCTGCCGAATTCAGGCGACGATAGGAAAACCTTCTGTGCTGGAGCTTCTTTGTCCATTCGCATAACATGGCCCAGCCAGCGGAGTCTTTGGGCTTTAATTCGCTGGACTATGGTCAGATCTGCGTAGAGCTCGTACAGCTCATCGTTAAATTTCCTTCTATACTCGCCGTTGGCATCACGGGAAGGACCATAAATCTTCCGGAGAACTTTTCTCTCAAATACTCCAAGGGCCATCTCATCTTCTCTTGACATTGTCCATGAATCTGAGCCATACATCAGGACAGGTATGATGAGAGACTTATAGAGCGTGATCTTTGTTCTTCGAGAGAGGACTTTACTTCTCAATTGCCTACTCAGTCCAAAGTAGCACTTGTTGGCAAGAGTGATTCTCCGCTGGATTTCTAGACTGATATTATTTTCGGTGTTGATACTGGTTCCCAAATAGACGAAGTCCCTCACAGTTTCAAATTTATAACTATCAACAGTGACATGGCTGCCAAGGCGCAGGTGCGCCGATTCTTTCTTTGATGACAGCAAATACTTCGTCTTGTCCTCGTTCACGGAAAGACCCACTTTTTTCGCTTCCTTATCCAGTCCAGAGAAGGCAGCGCTTACGGCGCGGTTGTTAAGGCCAATGATATCAATATCATCGGCATACGCCAGCAATTGCACGCTCTTGTAAAAGATTGTACCATTGCGGTTTAGCTCTGCTGCTCGAATTATCTTCTCCAGCATCAGATTGAAGAAATCGCATGAAAGGGAGTCGCCCTGTCTGAAGCCTCGTTTGGTTTCAAATGGCTCAGAGAGGTCCTTCCCGATTCTGACGGAGCTGTTGGTATTGCTCAACGTCATTTGACAAAGCCGTATAAGCTTTGCAGGGAAGTCAAATTCAGACATGGCGGCATACAGGCAACTCCTTTTTACGCTGTCAAAAGCGGCTTTAAAATCGACAAAGAGATGGTGAGTGTCGATTCTCTTATCATGGGTCTTCTCCAGGATTTGGCGTATCGTGAAAATCTGGTCGATGGTAGACTTACCAGGTCTAAAGCCACACTGATAAGGTCCAATCAGTTTGTCTACGATGTTATACCTTTCATGAATATGAAATGGTATTATAACTTTGGTCCGATGTTTGTAAGTATGAGAAGAAGAAGAGATATACCCACTAATAAGTATACAGTTATGATCAGGACGATGAGCTGATTCCATTTAGCCATGTCCGTGTGTCTGTCTGGCCGCCTGTTTGTACGCAAACTAGTCCCTCAATTTTAGAGCTATCTCGATGAAATTTGGTTGGAGGCGTTATTTTATATGAGAATAATCATTTCGGGCTATAACTTTTGTATATATAGGGGTAGAAACGAGAAATTTTGTAAGTATTGCTGTTTTTAAATGTGAAATATCGATGTTGAAAATCATTGAGATGGGGTAAATATTTCACATAGCCCCCATACAATCGATTGTTCCGATAAACGGATTTTGGGCTATAACTTCTGTAATTACAGAGGTAAAGACCCTCATACAGTTCCGTGTGAACGTGAGCGTGAATGAGTGGAGACCTTCTATTGCGTACGCAAAGGAAAAGAATTCCAAATCAATTCTTTTGTGCGTTCACGCACATCTGTGGAATGACTTCAACTCTCCAAAAAGGTAAAAAAAAAATCACAGTTTGGCGTGGTAATTGCCAAATTTCAACACTCACTTGCGAAGGGTTTGTGTCACTTTGCGTTCGCACACAATTCACTGTGAGATAGTAAAATAAGTATTTCAAAGCATATTTAACACTTTCACTTAAGTTTAAATGCAGTAATATCAAAGATATTTTAGTTGTTTATCCACTTACGGATGATTTTTTTTGGAAAAGTGGAGTAATATCAACATATTACACAAAAGAAAATTGTTCACGCTCACCCACGTTCACGCTAAAAAATAAGTGTATATAGGGCTTTAGAACGTAAAGTTTTGTAAGTATTGTGACGAATTCGATGATTCCTTGATTATTTTCCCTGAGTTCGATCACTGTACGTTAAATAAAACACTCAGATTCTGCTTAATAAGTAGTACGCTCTATTCAGTACTAAAGACCGTAGTACAATATCGCGGGTTAATTCACTGTTCAGTACTTCACTGTACAACACTTGAAAATAAACTGATTGATTTGCGTTGTCTTTGCGCGGTTTATATACCCTAGCAAACAGCAGCTTCACAACCTAGAAATGTCTACACCTTTCTGGTTTATTCGTGCAATAGTGTTCTCGAAGCGTTTATCTATCGTCATCTCCTCTTTGTGCCACTTTCGCAAACACGCGAGCTGCCTGTCCCTCTGTCGCTCTCACGTCATGTATCTAAACAGCTGTAGTTGTGGTAGTGACGCTAGTGATGGAAATACGCTAGAGTTGTGAGATGAGCGATTCTTGAGAACATTCGCCACACTGCCCTCCACCTAAGTCTGATCGTCCCGATCAGACACATTTCCCGATCCAAACGTTGCTAGCCTCTCCAGGTGAACCACCTTCATTTTGTTTCGTGGCCTTCCAACAGTTTGTATGTGGTAGACAACATCATTTATCCGCTTTATTACTTTATATGGGCCTTCCCAGTTACATTGCAGTTTTGGGGACAAACCTTTCTTTCGTTGTGGGTTGTATAACAGCACTAAATCTCCTTCTTTAAAACCTTCCGAGTTGATGGCTTTGTCGTATCTGGCTTTCATCTTATCACTCATGATCTTCGTCCGTTGTCTTACAAGATCGTGTATTTCTCTCATTTCTTCTTCCAAGATGCTAGTGGATTTCCTGGCATTTATTCCTTCATCAGCATTTATCCCAAACTTCAAGTCAGCTGGCAAACGAAGATCATTCCCAAAAATTACTTTTGCTGGAGTCTGACCCGTTGTTTCATGTATTGCCGAGCGATATGCCATCAGGAAGAAGGAGATGTGCGTGTCCCAATCTCTCTGGAACTTATCCACTACTTTCCTCATGTGCTCTTCCAAGGTTCGATTGAAACGTTCCACCATGCCATCAGACTGAGAATGCAGTGCAGTTGTTCGCGTTTTCCGAATACCCAATGTCTTGCACATTTCTTGGAATACAACTGATTCGAAATTCCTGCCTTGGTCGGAATGTAACTCCATCGGTACACCAAACCTCGCTACCCAATTGTTTATGAACACCTCTGCAATGGTTTCTGCCTCTTGATTTGGAATCGGGTAAACTTCTGGCCATTTGCTGAAATAGTCCATAACAACTAGTACGTATTTGTTTCCGAGTTTGCTAGTAGGAAATGGACCAGCTACATCCATGGCAATCCTCTCAAACGGTGCACCTGTGTTGTACTGCTTCATCTGTCCATGGCTTCTCGACTTCG
Organism: Campiglossa producta; assembly: GCA_964058755.1. Taxonomy (NCBI): domain Eukaryota; kingdom Metazoa; phylum Arthropoda; class Insecta; order Diptera; family Tephritidae; genus Campiglossa; species Campiglossa producta. The sequence goes on from CAXKVI010000004.1 coordinate 77,536,762, forward strand.
GCCACTTTGCTCTGATGCACACCTCATAGTTGGCGATCCACTCCGCGATCGACTGCCGGCAACCAACCCAATAGAATCTCTGCTTGACTTTCTCCAGTGTTTTTGTGACTCCTAGATGACCTCCACTTGGACCATTATGTAGTTCATACAAAACATCAGAGATTTTCTTCCTTGGGACAACTACCATCTTCCGAGCGCATTGGCCATCTTCGCTTTCCCATACTCTATGTAAGCAACCGGATACCAATTTCAAACTGTTCCACTGTGCCCAATATGACTTGGCAACAGGACTCTCTGCTGACATCTCCTCTCTTGTTGGTCGTTCATTTTGCTCGATCCCCTGCATCACACGTACCAGATCTGGATCCTCTAGCTGATACTTCCTTAGTTTATCCATGTTCCATTCGTCCGTAGATGTTATAGTCATCAGCCGAACATCTATAACATCTTCCTTGGCCTCAGCTTTCGAACAATGCTTGCATTCCAGGTTACATGGTCGCCGGGACATTGCATCAGCATTGCCGTGGTTGCTGCCTTTGCGATGCTCTATGGAAAAGTCATAACTTTGTAGTCGCTCTATCCACCGTGCCAATTGACCTTCCGGATTACGGAACTGCAAAAGCCATTTCAACGCTGCATGGTCTGTCCTGACGTGGAATCGCTGTCCATAGAGATACTTGTGGAAATGTTTGATGCACTCCACCAATGCCAGTAGTTCTCTTCGTGTTACACAATAGTTCCTTTCGGGCTTTCCAATTATGCGGCTATAGTACGCCACTGCCTTCTCCTGCCCATCGATAATCTGTGACAAAACTCCTCCAATCGCATAACCACTTGCATCTGTATCCAGAATAAACGTTGAACCTGGGATTGGATACGCTAACATTGGGGCAGTGCACAGCCGTTCCTTCAAGGTTTGGAAAGCCACTTCATGTTCCTTCTTCCAATCAAATGATATATTCTTTCTGGTCAACTCATGAAGGCTACTGGCTACGCTAGCGAAATTCGGTACAAATCGACGATAATACGTGCACAGTCCGAGGAAACTTCGTAGCTCATGTCAATTTTTCGGTCTTGGCCAATCCTTTACTGCTTCGATCTTCTCTTTAGCAGTGCAAATTCCCTCCGTAGTAACCTTGTGACCCAAGTAACTTACTTCCTTCTTGAACAATGCACACTTTTTGGGACTTAATTTCAGACCGGCGCCAGCTATCCTTTGGAAAACTTCCTCCAAGTTCTTGAGGTGTTCCTCAAAGCTTTTTCCCAGCACGATAATGTCATCCAGGTACACCAAACATGTTTTCCAATGCAGTCCTTTCAATACCTGATCCATGAGTCTCTCAAAAGTAGCTGGAGCGTTACATAGTCCAAAGGGCATTACCGTAAATTGCCACAGCCCCTCTCCAACGCTGAAGGCTGTCTTTTCCTTATCCTCATCTTTAACCTCCACTTGCCAATAGCCGCTTTTCAAGTCCAGTGTAGAGAACCATTTCGTACCAGATAGTGAGTCCAGAGTATCGTCAATTCTTGGTAGTGGATAGCTGTCCTTTTTCCTTACGTCGTTCAGCTTCCGGTAATCCACACAGAACCGCATTTTTCCATCCGTTTTCTTCACTAGCACTACCAGTGAGCTCCATGGACTAGCTGATGGTTCGATCACGCCGCTGTCACTCATTTCTTGTATAATTTCTCTTACCACTTGCCGTTTGGCCAATGGAACACTTCGAGGAGCTTGGCGGATTGGTCTCGCGTCACCGGTATCAATGTGATGCTTCACTACATTGGTCCGACCTGGTTTGGAGCCACCCTTGTCAAATATGGTAGAGTACTTTAGTAGAAGTTGTTTCGCCTTATTCTGGTGGTCTTCTTCGAGCTCTTGCGTCCACGCTGTGATATTATCTGATAGATTAATGTTGCTGGTAGAGACATTTTCCTGGAGCTGTTCACAGTTTATAATCACCTCCACCTCCTGACATTGTCCCAATATAGCTCCTTTGGAAAGCTTGATCGGCGATCGAAACTCATTTAGTACTCTTACCGGTATACGTCCATCTTGTTTTGTCATAGCCAGTGTTTTTCCTACTAGTATATCCGTCTTTGAATTGTTTGCTGCCTCGACAACCCACAATTTGTTTGTCCCATAATCTCCATCAATCCTTGCCCAAACGACTGCCTCCGACTTCGGTGGAATTTGTTGGCTATCTTCCACGAGTACCCGCTTACTGATGTACTTGTTCTCGTAACCAAAATTGAGTGGCACATCCATGTTCTTATAGCTCATAGTCCTGTTTTGCATGTCGATCTTGATGCCTTGGTTGCTTAAGAAATCCACACCAACTATGATCTCATCAACAATATCTGCCACTATAAAATTGTGCAGTACGGTGACATTTCCAATTGCGATTTCACATGTTACTTCTCCTTGAACTTGGGTGTCCTCACCAGTCGCCGTACGCAACTTTGCTCCATGTAATGGCCTCACTCCTTTGTTGACTAAATCAGATCGAATGATGGAATGAGATGCGCCCGTATCAATAGTCAGTAAACGCTCCTTTCCGTCCACGAGTCCTCCAACAGTAACATTACTTGACTTCGTTCCGATCTGTGAGACAGAGATTATGGGGCATCCAATTGCGGGAGCCAGCCTACGCCCCTTGCGGCTGACTCTCTTTAGTTTAACGGTTGGTTGGATTGGGAGACTTGCTCATCTCCTTCAGCCTTGCGCTTACGTCCGCTTGCATTACTGGAATTATTGGAGCCAGATCCACAATAACGTGCAATATGACCAGATTTTCCGCACTTAAAGCACTTAATGGAGCCATCGCTTTTCTTCTGTACCCCATTCAATGCTTCCAAAATTTTGTCGATTTTGTTGACCAAGTCTGGCGTCTCCACTTCCACACGATGAGCTTTGTACAATGGTTTGCTCAAAAGAGATGCGGTTTCTTGAGTTAGAGCATGTGATACCGTCTCCGCAAATGATCTCTTTGGATTTGCATAGGTGGCCCGCTTCGTCTCCACGTCACGTATTCCATTTATGAAACTTTGGATTTTCACCCTCTCGATGTATTCCACTGGTGCGTCTGCGTTTGCTAGATGAGCCAACCTCTCGATGTCCGATGCAAACTCCTGTAATGTTTCGTTAGCCTTCTGAGAGCGATTTTGTAGCTCTATTTGATGTAACGTAACGTCTTTCAACGGCTCCCATCAACGCTTCATAGTTGTTTCTTTCAGCGTCCGGAATAGTCTGTAAGATTTCGGCTGCAGGTCCTTTCAATGCCACAAATAAAGCAGCGACTTTGTCCTCAGCGCCCCAGTTATTCACAGCTGCTGTCTTCTCAAATTGTAGCTTAAATACCTGGAAAGGGACAGAACCGTCAAAGGATGGGGTTTTTACCTTGGGTGCGCTTGTTGAAACCACTGTGCGATTCAGCTGCAACTCCTTGATGCGATTTCTTAACGCATCCACCTCGGCCTCGACTTTCTCCTCAAGTTGCATTATTTTCTTGTCCTGTATTTTTAGCTGTGATGACATACGCTCTTCCTGCTCCTCCAGCTGCAATGCTATTTTTGAAGATAACCGGGCCTCCTGATCCTCAAGTTGAGCTGAGATCTGAGAAGTCATGCGTGACTCTTGTTGCTCCAACTGAGATGCCATGCGTGTTTCTTGTTGTTCAAACTGAGATGCCATGCGTGTTTCTTGTTGTTCCAACTTTGATGTTATGTTCGCCGACATCTGAGCCAATGCAGCCAATAACGAGTTTGTGTCCACATTTTCCACTGAATTCGGAGTATCCTTCTGTTCTTCAATTTTGGTCGCTCCCTCTTCCGAATGCTGAAAAACATGATCGTCAACGTTGATTCCTTCCGTTTCCATAGCCTCTCGCAAACGTGATTGAAGCTCTGCTTTATTGCCTGCTGTTGTTAGTCCACGTCGTTCCAACTCATTTTTGAGTTGCTGGATCTTCAATTCACTCAACTTTGCCATGTCCTTGCAATGTCTTTGCTATCCTTACAATGTCCTGGTTATCCTTGCAATGTCCTTGTTTATTTAACAATACCGCTTCTGACACCAATTGTGACGAATTCGATGATTCCTTGATTATTTTCCGAGTTCGATCACTGTACGTTAAATAAAACACTCAGCACGTCGTTTCTGTAACTTTTTAACGAAGTTCATCACATAAAAATCGGTAATTTTGACACAATTTTCTATACAAAATTTGTCAAAATCGATGTTAACGACAATACTGAATTTCGTTAAAAAGTTACAGAAACGACGTGCAGATTCTGTTTAATAAGTAGTACGCTTTATTCAGTACTAAAAACCGTAGTACAATATCGCGGGTTAATTCACTGTTCAGTACTTCACTGTACAACACTTGAAAATAAACTGATTGATTTGCGTTGTCTTTGCGCGGTTTATATACCCTAGCAAACAGCAGCTTCACAACCTAGAAATGTCTACACCTTTCTGGTTTATTCGTGCAACAGTGTTCTCGAAGCGTTTATCTATCGTCATCTCCTCTTTGTGCCACATTCGCAATATCGCGATATTGTACTACGGTTTTTAGTAGTAAATAAAGCGTACTATTTATTAAGCAGTGTTTTATTTAACGTACAGTGATCGAACTCAGGGAAAATAGTCGAGGAATCATCGAATTCGTCACAATTGGTGTCAGAAGCGGTATTGTTAAATAAATACAAGGACATTGAAAAGGATAACAAGGACATTGAAAAGGATAACAAGGACATTGAAAAGAGTAACAAGGACATTGCAAGGATATGGCAAAGTTGAATAAGTTGAAGATCCAGCAACTCAAAAACGAGTTGGAACGACGTGGATTGTCAACAACGGGCAATAAAGCAGAGCTACAATCACGGTTGCGAGAAGCTATGGAAGCAGAGGAAATCAACGTTGACGATTATGTATTTCAGCTTTCGGAAGGGGGAGCGACGAAAATAGAAGAGCAAAAGGACTCTCCGGATTCAGTGGGAAATGTGGATACAAACTCTCTACTCTCTGGCTGAGATGTCAAAGAACATAACATCAAACATGGCATCTCAGTTTGAAGAGCAGGAGACACGTATGTCATCACAGATCTCCACTCAACTGGAAGAACACAAGGCTTATATGTCATCACAGATTAAGGAAGAGTTGATGGAACAGGAAACACGCATAACGTTAAAACTAGAAACACAAGAGCAAAGAGTCTCATCGCAGCTAGAAGTTTTCAGGGGACGACAAGATAAGATCGAGGCCGATGCGTTAAAATCTCGTATCCAGGAGTTGCAGCTGAATCGTCCAAGTGTTTCCACAAGCACGCCCACGGTAAAAACCCCATCCTTTGACGGTTCTGTTCCTTTCCAGGTATTTAAGCTACAATTTGAGAAGACAACAGCTGTGAACAACTGGGGCGCTGAAGACAAAGTCGCTGCACTCTTCGTAGCATTGAAAGGACCGGCAGCCGAAATCTTACAGACAATTCCGGATGCTGAAAGAAACGACTACGAAGCGTTGATGGGAGCCCTTGAAAGACGTTACGGTAGCGAGCATAGGAGGCTGATATTTCAAATGGAGCTACAGAATCGCTTCCAGAAGGGTAATGAGACATTGCAGGATTTTGCATGGGACATTGAGAGGTTAGCTCATTTGGCGAACGCAGACGCACCCGTGGAATACATCGAGAGGGTAAAGATCCAAAGATTCATAAATGGAATAATGGATGTAGACACGAAGCGAGCCGCATATGCAAACCCCAAAAGGACATTCGCAGAGACGGTATCACACGCTTTATTACAAGAGACAGCCTCGCTTTTATGTAAACCAGATAACAAGGTTCACCATGTGGAAAAGGAGACATCAGACTTGGTCGAAAAAATCAACAAAGTTCTGGAAGCCTTGAATGGAGCACAAAAGAAAAGCGATGGTGCCATTAAATGTTTCAAGTGTGGAAAATCTGGCCATTTTGCGCGTTATTGCAACATCGGCTCCAGAGACTTCGGCAATGCAGGTGGACGTAAGGGTAACGCTGGAGGAGATGAGCAAGATGAATGCCCCATAGTTTCTGTCTCGCAGTTCGGAGGGAAAGCAAGTACTGTTACTGTTAGAGGTTTCTTGGACGGAAAAGAGCGGTTACTCACTGTGGATACTGGCGCATCTCATTCCATCATTAGAAGTGACTTGGTCAATAAGAGAGTAAGACCATTGCAGTATGCAAAGTTGCGGACAGTTACTGGTGGAAGTAAGCTAGTCCAGGGAGAAGTGCCGTGCAAAGTTGTGATTGGGAAGGTGACTACATACCACAACTTCTTAGTAGCGGATATTGTGGACGAAGTCATCATTGGCATCGACTTCTTGGCTGAGAGAGACATTCACATAAACGTGAGAAATAGAGTTATGACATACAATGGCCAAGAAGTACCTCTGATCTTTGGACACAACATTGGGTATTGCACCAAAGGAGTTTCATTTTAGGTAAAGCACAGGGACACTCGGAAAGCAAAGGTACCTCCTCGACCAATGGCTTCGATAGACAGATGCCTACTTGAGAATATTTGGAGAAGTTAACAGGAAGATTCAGATCTGGCATGTGTGATCCGAGGGCTTGAGCGAAACAAACGACCAGCAAGAAAAGAAATGTCAGCGGAGAGTCCAGTTGCCAAGTCATATTGGGCGCAATGGAACAGTTTACAAATGGTATCTGGTTGTTTGCATCGAATATGGGAGAGTGAGGATTGTCAATGTGCTCGGAAGCTTATAGTTGTTCCAAGGAAGCGGGTGTCTGATGTTTTCAGAGAAATGCATAACGGTCCAAGTGGAGGTCATCTAGGAGTCAAGAAGACCTTGGAGAGGATTAAGCAGACATTTTATTGGGTTGGTTACGGTCAGTCGGTAAAGGAGTGGATTGCCAAATGCGATGAGTGCATTAGAGCAAAGGTGCTGAGGTCCACGAGTCATGGTCGAAGGAGGCAGTGCAACTCAGATGCACCGGTTGAGAGGATTACCTTGGATGAAGCTGGTCCATTCCCCAGAACTATAAGCAAAAACATGAAAACCAGGTACGACAAAGCAATGGAAACGGAAGGGTTCCTGGAAGGAGATTTAGTATTCCTATACGGGCCACAACGGAGGAAAAGTGTGTCTCCCAAAGTTCAGTGCAACTGGGAAGGATCATACATAGTTGTGAAACGGATCAACCACGTTGTTTACCGCATACAGGCTGTTGGAATGCCACGGAACAAAATGAAAGTGGTTCCGCTGGAGAGGCTAGCAACATTTGGATCGGGAAATGTGTCTGATCGGGACGATCAGACTTAGGTGGAGGGCAGTCTGGCGAATGTTATCAAGAATCGCTCATCTTCCACCACTAGCGCCACTACCACAACTATAGCTGTTTAGATAGAGAGAGGGAGAGGCAGCTCGCGTGTTTGCGAATGTGGCACAAAGAGGAGATGACGATAGATAAACGCTTCGAGAACACTGTTGCACGAATAACCTAGAAATGTGTAGACATTTCTAGGTGATGAAGCCGCAGTCTACTAGGGTATATAAAAGCGCAAAGACAACGCACGTCAATCAGTTTATTTTCAAGTGTTGTACAGTGAAGTACTGAACAGTGAGTTAACCCGTGATATTGTACTACGGATTTTAGTAGTAAATAAAGCGTACTATTTATTAAGCAGAATCTGAGTGTTTTATTTAACGTACAGTTATCGAACTCAGGGAAAATAGTCGAGGAATCATCGAATTCGTCACAATATAGCTCCCATACAATCGATTGTTCCGATAAACAGATTTTGGGCTATATCTCCTGTAATTACAGAGGTAAGAACGTGAGATTTTGTAAGTATTGCTATTTTTATATGTGAAATATCAATGTTGAAAATCATTGAGATGGGGTAAATATTTCACATAGCCCCCATACAATCGATTGTTCCGATAAACGGATTTTGAGCTATAACTTCTGTAATTATACAGGCAGGATCGTGAAATTTCGTAACTATTGCTCTGTTAGAATGTGGAATGTCGGTGTTAAAAATCAATGAGATTAGACCAATAAAACACATCGCCCCCATATAATCGATAGTGCCGATAATTTCGGTATGAGCTTAAGTTAAATTCACACAGGCTGTACTGGGGATCGAACAGTGAAAATCGTGACGCTTATTCATGAAAGGTATATAGCCTTCGGCACAGCCGAAGACAGCTTTCCTTACTTGTTTTTATTTCACTATGCTATGAACCCATAAATCAAAAGGGGTGGTTTTATAATGCCGTTGTTGTGAAAAAGAAAATCAATAAATAAAAATACAATTTTTTCTATTTTCATTTAATTTTTTTCAATGACATCTGGATTTCAACCCTGAAACCACTGCTAACCGCATTGCAAACACACACACATTTTTTATTTGACAAATTTCCCAAAATTATTTTAACCTTAACCAAAAAAAAGTTGTTCTGAATTAAATTAAAATGTGAGCCTATAAATACCAAAAGTCCGTTTTAGGGTTAATGAGCAAACGTTACGCCAACAAGAGAAAACATTGCTTATTTTGTACTATGCCTGATATTATGAGTGCAAATGAAACAGCATGACCCAATGTAAAAATATCCCAAATTATGACAATAAGAGAGCTGTCTTCCAAAATTATTTTTATTTGTCAACTTTTTTTAACTTTTTTGGAAAAATGAGAAAAAAGGTAAGCGGACTTTTTTTTAAATTTTTATTTGCATTTTTCAATAGAAATTGTTTCTTTTTTAGCAGATCGACTCCAAAGAAAATTAAATACAAGAGGAAGAAGGTCAAGCTAGCCGTTTTAAAATATTATAAGGTCGACGAAAATGGCAAGATACATCGCCTGAGACGGGAATGCCCAGGAGAAAACTGTGGAACGGGTGGCAGCTCTCGAAGATAGACATTCGTTTTTTCAAAGCACGAAGATAAATAAATACCACAGTAATTATTTTTATGTGGAAGAAGTGGCTGCGCCTCCACTGCAAATGTACGCTCACACTGCAACCAACATTTTCTTCCTGCACAACCGTCATATTCGAGCCCGTTCAATTTGAACGGCCAGGCAGTGGTTGTTTACATCGGGCGAGCACTTAGGGTTTGGGTCAGTTCTTTTACAAAAGCAGGATGATGGAAAATTCCATCCGATTGCATATTTTTCGAAGACAATTACACCGGCTGAATCAAGGTATCACAGCTTCGAGCTGGAGACCTTGTCAATCATTTACGCCCTTCGCAGATTCAGAATATACTTAGAGGGTGTCCCATTCAAAATTATCACGGACTGTAATTCGCATGACCCTAAACAAAAAACAAATTAACCCCCGAATCGCCAGATGGGCACTAGAGTTGGAAAATTGTGACTATTCTGTACAACATAGGAGCGGAACTAGCCTTGGCCACGTAGATGTCCTCAGCAGAATCCCAGTGTCGGGAAAAGAATACGAGGGTATCAATTCTATACTAAACTTGGCATTACGAGTCCCCCGAAATCCCACACTATAAAATCTCAGTATTTGTCGAACCATATAGATAATAGTGAATATAAAAGCGAATATGAGCAAATTGCTGTCGTAAATTTGGACGATATAGACATACAGATCCAGATTGCACAGAACAGCGATGAGATGCTCAAGGCACTTATGAATAAGTTAGAGAAGGGTATCGTCGCGGGATATGAACTTGTAGAAGTTTATGCTCTGCGTTCCCACAGAGATGCAGATAAACGTAATTCGTACAATACATGAGAAAATCGGTCACTTAGGTACAGAGAAGTGCTATAATCAGATACGTAAAACTTATTGGTTCGAAAATATGAAAGATAAGATAAACAACTTTATTCAAAATTGTATAAAATGCATTGTCTACTCTGCACCAGCTCGTTCCAACGAACATAATCTATTATATATAAATGCGCAAACATAACAGGTTTCTTCCTTTTTTGCAATAACCACAATTCTAAGGTATATAAAGGTATGTATCGATATGTCTCGCCGAGCAGGGTAGGGTGTTCGACAACAAACCAAAAATTTAAAAAAATTAATTATAATATGATTTGAAAATCACACCACTACATGTGATATACACGCAGAGCCGCTGTTATGGGTGTATGTATGTAGGTATGACCACTTGCATTGTTGTGTTTGCATTCATTGCAGTAGGGTGAGTTGTTTTGTTGGCAGCAATAAGATAACATGAGCCAGCGCGTCAACTTTATTGAGCTTAGCCACAACCACCACCGCTGCCACTACCAATTCCAACTTCGCCGTTGCCACTGCCGCCACAACCACCGCTGTCGCTACCAATACTTGTAGGGTATTCCACTTTAATATTGTTTACTTTTTGATTGTTATGAAAATTTAAATATCTAGTTAACTATTCAAAATGAAAATTTTGATATACTAAAATTTTGTCATCATTCAAGTTATATATTTTCTAAAATAAACTTATAAATTTTTAAATAAATATAGTTTAAATAACTATATTTTTGTTTTTAGTATAATATTTTATATATAAAAATCAAATTCTTTATTCTTTAAAATTGAAATACCAAAAGACAGGTTTGAGCATATACATTTGGATTTAGTTGGACCACTTTCACCATCTAATGGATATCGATATGTCTTGACAATTATTGATAGACATTCAAGGTGGCCAGAAGCATATCCTCTTCGAAACATAACTGCTCATACTGTTGCAAAAATTTTTGTTCAAAACTATATTTCTAGATTTGGTGTTCCTCTTAAAATTACTGTTGATCAAGGTGCACAATTTTCATCGCAATTATTTAATGAACTTACTCAAATCCTTGGCTCACACAAAATTCAAACTTCTGCTTATCATCCACAAGCCAATGGTATGATAGAACGATTTCATCGTCAACTTAAAACTTCAATTATAGCTTCGGGAGATTCAATTCATTGGTCAGAAATATTGCCTATTATTTTATTAGGATTACGTCAACTTAAAACTTCAATTATAGCTTCGGGAGATTCAATTCATTGGTCAGAAATATTGCCTATTATTTTATTAGGATTACGTACTGCAGTTAAAGAGGATTTAAAATCTTCTCCAGCTGAGTTAGTTTATGGACAAACTATTGGAATACCCTGAGAATTAGTTGTTGCTACAGATAATGAAAATACAACACAAGATGCTCTTATTAAAAGTTTGAGAAATCATTTTTCACAAGTTAGAACAAAAATTTTACATCACAATAAGGATGTGAGTTTTGTTCCCAACTCTCTTGCGGAATGTGAATATGTTTTTGTTAAAGTTAATCAGACTTCGGGGCTTCAACCTCCTTATGAAGGACCATTTAAAATAGTATCAAAACACAAAAATACTTTCAAAATTCAAAAAGGCAATGTTGTTAAAAATATATCAATCTGTCATTTAAAACCCGCTCATATTATATCAACTAGTTCACAAACACCGGAACCAAAAAATATTTCTAAGAAGGTTACATTCAATATCAAGTAATTCTATTGTTATATTTTAAATATTTAATATATTTTCACTGGAGGGGGAGTAAATATAGGGGCACTTTACTTGTTTATAAATTACTTTCATATTTTGTTTAAACAATTAAAATATTCTGTTTTACTTTTGTTTGTAAAATCAAAAATGTTAAAGAATCTTCATTTCAATTTTCAATTTTAAAGAATAAAGAATTTGATTTTTATATATAAAATATTATACTAAAATACTAATTCCAACGCCATCGCCACTAATGCTACCGTTGTCGATGCGACTAATATGACTACTATAGCCGCCAGCTCTGAAATTGACGATGGTGATGGTACACCTATGGAGTGTAATGGAGTGTGGTTGCTAAGTGACCTTGCTCAATCCCGACTCTTGCGTCCTCGTTCGTGCACTCTGGGCAACGGGAGCTACCTAGGCTCGCGGCAGAAAGAGAGGGAGCCCCGGTGGGGCCACTCTGACATACTTGGTTTAAGGGCTCACCGAGGTTTTTTGCGTAGCGTCTGTTCACCATGAGGTGCGGCTGCAAGCGGGCGTCTGTCTTGAAGCAAGCGGCTCGCTATATAAATGTGTAAATATTTTCCAAAACCCCGAAACAGGTTGTGCGCTGGGTTTGGGACCCGCCACGTAAAAAACTGAATTCCAATGAAAAAATATACAAAGCCTCGGATGAGAACCCCCTTTAATGTTGACGACCCGGCAAAACGAATAAGGCATAACGATTTGGATATTAGGGCATGTACCGGGAATGTCCGGACCCTTTCAAGGGACGGTACCGCTGCCCGACTGGTTGATGTCCTCGTAGGCGCAAAGGCCGACATCACCGCCCTGCAGGAAATGCGATGGACGGGGCAAGGAAAGACGACCATCGGTCCTTGTGACGTATACTACAGTGGCCAGACACGCGGCAAAGCGCGTGGTGTAGGATTCGTGGTGGGAAAGAGACTTCGCCGCCAAGTATTAGCGTTCACTCCTGTGAACGAGCGTCTCGCCGCGATCCGCATCAAGGCGAGGTTTTTCAACATAACATTTATCTGCGCCTATGCGCCGACTGAGGAGACGGACGACGCAGAGAAGGACTCCTTCTACGATAAACTTGAACAGACTTATGATCGCTGCCCACAGCATGATATCAAAATCGTGCTCGGCGACTTTAATGCCAAGGTGGGCAAGGAAGGAGTCTTTGGTCCCACAGTTGGAAAATTCAGTCTCCACGATATAACATCCCCCAACGGCACTAGGTTGATTGACTTCGCCGCTGCTCGCAATATGGTCATCAGTAGTACCAGGTTCCAGCATAAGCGAATACACCAAGCCACATGGCTGTCCCCTGATCAAAGAACTAGAAACCAGATTGATCATGTCTTGATTGACGGCAGACATAGCTCCACCGTTCTGGACGTGCGTACACTGCGTGGTCCCAATATTGACTCTGACCATTATCTTGTCGCAGCCAAGATACGCACACGCCTCTGTGCAACGAAGAAAGTGCGCACAGTAACGGAAGGAAAGTTTGACGTCGAGAAGCTGCGCTTGACACAGACAGCTGATAATTTCACAACTCGACTCTCACACCTGCTAGCAGAGGGCAATCCTCGACCTAACGCTGTAACCGAGCAATGGAAGCATATCTCTCACTCATTGCGTACCGCCGCTGAGGCCACTATAGGGTTCCAGCGAGCCCGCAAGAACAACTGGTACGATGAGGAATGCAAAACTGCCTCGAAAAAAAAGGACGCTGCCTACAAGGAGACGTTGCGAACGGGCGCAACCCGCAGTGTATGGCAACAATATCGTGAGGCAAAGAAGGAAGAGAGACGCCTTTTCAGAAAAAAGAAAAGTGAGGCCGAAAGGCGTGAGTGTGAGGAGCTTGAGATGCTGGCTGACAGGAATGATGCCCGAAAATTCTATGAAAAGATCCGGCGGATGACGGAAGGTTTTAAGACCGGGGCAAGCTCCTGTAAGGACAATAATGGCGACCTGGTAACCGACGTACAAAGTGTACTTAAATTATGGAGGGAGCACTTCTCCTCACTGCTAAATTGCGAGGGAGACGTCGAACCCGATACCCCAATCCCTGACGATGGAAAAGTCGTCCCACCACCTGACTATGATGAAGTGAGGATAGCTATATCCCGGCTCAAAAACAACAAAGCGCCTGGAAAAGACTGACTACCCGCCGAGCTGTTCAAACGCGGAGGCGAAGAGCTGGTAAAAAGCATGCATCAGCTCTTATGCAGAATATGGTCAGACGAATGCATGCCTCCGGATTGGAATTTAAGTGTGCTTTGCCCAATCCACAAGAAAGGCGATCCCGCTAACCGCACCAACTACCGCGGAATTAGTCTTCTTAATATCGCATATAAGGTTCTTTCTAGCGTGTTGTGTGAAAGGCTGAAGCCCATCGTAGACAAACTGATTGGACCTTATCAGTGTGGCTTTAGACCTGGTAAGTCTACCATCGACCAGATTTTCACGATACGCCAAATCCTGGAGAAGACCCATGATAAGAGAATCGACACTCACCATCTCTTTGTCGATTTTAAAGCCGCTTTTGACAGCGTAAAAAGGAGTTGCCTGTATGCCGCCATGTCTGAATTTGACTTCCCTGCAAAGCTTATACGGCTTTGTCAAATGACGTTGAGCAATACCAACAGCTCCGTCAGAATCGGGAAGGACCTCTCTGAGCCATTTGAAACCAAACGAGGCTTCAGACAGGGCGACTCCCTTTCATGCGATTTCTTCAATCTGATGCTGGAGAAGATAATTCGAGCAGCAGAGCTAAACCGCAATGGTACAATCTTTTACAAGAGCGTGCAATTGCTGGCGTATGCCGATGATATTGATATCATTGGCCTTAACAACCGCGCCGTAAGCGCTGCCTTCTCTGGACTGGATAAGGAAGCGAAAAAAGTGGGTCTTGCCGTGAACGAGGACAAGACGAAGTATTTGCTGTCATCAAAGAAAGAATCGGCGCACCTGCGCCTTGGCAGCCATGTCACTGTTGATAGTTACAAATTTGAAACTGTGAGGGACTTCGTCTATTTGGGAACCAGTATCAACACCGAAAATAATATCAGTCTAGAAATCCAGCGGAGAATCACTCTTGCCAACAAGTGCTACTTTGGACTGAGTAGGCAATTGAGAAGTAAAGTCCTCTCTCGAAGAACAAAGATCACGCTCTATAAGTCTCTCATCATACCTGTCCTGATGTATGGCTCAGATTCATGGACAATGTCAAGAGAAGATGAGATGGCCCTTGGAGTATTTGAGAGAAAAGTTCTCCGGAAGATTTATGGTCCTTCCCGTGATGCCAACGGCGAGTATAGAAGGAAATTTAACGATGAGCTGTACGAGCTCTACGCAGATCTGACCATAGTCCAGCGAATTAAAGCCCAAAGACTCCGCTGGCTGGGCCATGTTATGCGAATGGACAAAGAAGCTCCAGCACAGAAGGTTTTCTTATCGTCGCCTGAATTCGGCAGCAGAGGAAGGGGGAGGCCTCGACTGAGATGGAAACAACAGGTGGAAGATGACTTGAACTCCCTTGGGGTTTCCAATTGGCGTCCGTTATCGCTAAAAAGGAATGACTGGCGTGCTTTGATACGAAACGGCCAAAATCGCTTAGGCGGTTAAGCGCCAATAAATGATGAATGATGATGATGATGGTACACCTATGCTCAACGTCGATCGGGCCAACCCAGGCATTTCAGTATCCGCCGTCAATGCCGCTGTTTGCTACGATACACATATGTTGCCTTCAGAGGAAGTAATTCACCTTCAGGAACAGCTGAACATTTTAAAACTTAAGCGGGAATTAGCAGAGCTGCAAGCTCAAGTGCCACAACCAGACATATATTCCGATGTGCGCCTTCGTAAATTTATACATTTTGATGAACTTGATGCAGCAGTCCCGAAGTTCAGCGGTGACAACCAGTACGATGTTTACAAGTGGTTTTTACTTTTTGAAGACTACGCTGACGCTAACAATTTCAACGAAAGGCACAAGTGTTTAGCTCTGAGGCGGTGTATGTGTGGCACAGCAAAAGAGTTCGTGCTAAATCAAGGCCTCGCTGATTATTCAACATTGAAAACGCAGCTATGCGTCATGTTCTAACGCAACTGCTCCAGGCAAGAAGTTTATCGCCAGCTACGATCACGAAAATTAAAATCATCGGAATCTTGTGTGACTTACGTTGTAGCGATGCAGTCAATCGCCGCACAATCGGATATAGCAGAGCAGGAATTAGTTGACATGATCATAGATGGGATTCCGGATCATAGCAGCAACATAAGTATTTTATATGGCGCTAACTCGGTTAATGACTTAATATGATGCGTAAACCATCAAATAGTACTGCGGCACGTACTGAAGCAAAAGCGACTACATCGGAAGATCTCAATGTAGTTGAGTACTTAGGCTATCGGGTTACCTCGTCAGGAATACAACCTTCAGAGTCTCACATTAAAGCAATTGCGAATTACCCAATCCCAAGGAATCAAAAAGAGCTTCGTTCCTGCATTGGTCTGTTTTCCTACTTCCGAAAATTTGTGCCATCCTTTTCAAAGATTGCGAAGCCACTTTTGGATTTATTACGCAAAGATACCGAACTCAGTTTCTCGGAATACTGCCTGAAAGCCTTTAGTGATTTAAAGGAAATTCTAGTTAGCGCACCGTTGTTAGCCATTTATGACCGCAATCGTGAAACCCAACTTCATTGTGATGCAAGCAGCCTAGGGTTTGGGTCAGTTCTTTTACAAAAGCAGGATGATGGAAAATTCCATCCGATTGCATATTTTTCGAAGACAACTACACCGGCTGAATCAAGGTATCACAGCTTCGAGCTGGAGACCTTGTCAATCATTTACGCCCTTCGCAGATTCAGAATATACTTAGAGGGTGTCCCATTCAAAATTATCACGGACTGTAATTCGCATGACCCTAAACAAAAAACAAATTAACCCCCGAATCGCCAGATGGGCGCTAGAGTTGGAAAATTTTGACTATTCTGTACAGCATAGGAGCGGAACTAGCCTTGGCCACGTAGATGTCCTCAGCAGAATCCCAGTGTCGGGAAAAGAATACGAGGGTATCAATTCTATACTAAACTTGGCATTACGAGTCCCCCGAAATCCCACACTATAAAATCTCAGTATTTGTCGAACCATATAGAGAATAGTGAATATAAAAGCGAATATGAGCAAATTGCTGTCGTAAATTTGGACGATATAGACATTCAGATCCAGATTGCACAGAACAGGGATGAGATGCTCAAGGCACTTATGAATAAGTTAGAGAAGGGTATGGTCGCGGGATATGAACTTGTAGAAGTTTATGCTCTGCGTTCCCACAGAGATGCAGATAAACGTCATTCGTACAATACATGAGAAAATCGGTCACTTAGGTACAGAGAAGTGCTATAATCAGATACATAAAACTTATTGGTTCGAAAATATGAAAGATAAAATAAACAACTTTATTCAAAATTGTATAAAATGCATTGTCTACTCTGCACCAGCTCGTTCCAACGAACATAATCTATTATATATAAATGCGCAAACATAACAGGTTTCTCCCTTTTTTGCAATAACCACAATTCTAAGGTATATAAAATTTGGTATGTATCGATATGTCTCGCCGAGCAGGGTGTTCGACAACAAACCAAAAATTTAAAAAAATTAATTATAATATGATTTGAAAATCACACCACTACATGTGATATACACGCATTCGCTTTATAGAGCCGCTGTTATGGGTGTATGTATGTAGGTATGACCACTTGCATTGTTGTGTTTGCATTCATTGCAGTAGGGTGAGTTGTTTTGTTGGCAGCAATAAGATAACATGAGCCAGCGCGTCAACTTTATTGAACTTAGGTACAAACAGTGTTTACAAAAACAAAATCTGTGCGTGGGGATTCAGAGAAGCAAATGCTTTTAAAAAAAAAGCACAAATAAGCTAGATCATGCACAAGGCCCTTCGTGGCTAGACTTAGTGAAATAAAATAAAATGGAAAATTGATAAAATTAAAAAAAAAAAGTAAATCAGAAATAGAAAAGTGATTGAAAGTAAAAAAATAAAATTTGTTGGAAATGAAAGGAAAGGGAATAATATAAAATAAATAAAAATGAAACAAAACTAAATAAATAAAATATTAAATTAAGAAAATAATAGGAAAGGAAAGGGATGGATAAAAGGAAAATTAAGGTAAGTTAAGGTAAGGAACGGAAAATATGACAGAAAAATCAAAGGGAAAGGAAAGGAATGGAAAAGAAAAAAGGAAGGGAAGAAAGGAAATGTAATGTAGGTAAAGCAGTGGAAAAGAGAAGCAAAAGGAGAAAGACAAAGAAAGGAAAGAAGAAAAAAAGAAGGGAAAGAAAAGGTAGCGAGGAAGAAGGTATGGAAAATAAATGAAAATAAAAAGAAAGAAAAATAAAGGAAAGAAAGGTAAAGAAAAGCTAAAAAAAATAAGTTAAGGAAATGATTGAAAGAAAAAGAAAAGCAAAGGAGTTGCGGAAAGGAACAAAAGAAAATAAGGAAACGGTAGGAAAGGAAAGGTAAGAAAGGAAAGGTAAGGAAACGAAATGACAGGAAGGGAAATTTAAGAAAAAAGTGAAAGAAAATAAAGGTAAGAAAAAAATAAAAGAAAAGAAATGATATGAAAAAAAAATGAATAAAATGAAAGGAAACAAAAGCAACGGAAACTAAAGGAAAGGAAAGAAAAAGAAAATAAAAGGAATGTAATGGAAATGGAAAGAAGGATCAGGTAAGAATATAAAAGAAACGAAAAGAAAGAAAAATAAAAGAAAAGAACAGAGAAGAACGGAAAAGAAAGAAAGAAAGAAGGGAAATAAAATGAAATGAAAGAAGAACGGAGAAGAAAAGGAAAGGAAATAAAAGGGAAGTGAAGGAAAGAAAAGCAAAAGAAATAAATTGAGATGAAAGGGAAGGAAAGGAAAGGAAATAAAAGCAAATGAATGCTAAGGATAGGAAAGGAAAGAAATGCGTATGAAGACGACCTAAGAAGAATAAATAATTATCAACATTGAAACTATATTACTGATTGGTGTAAAGAGGGAGGAAAAGGCAAAATGAATAGGAATGTATAGAAACCAAAAATATACAAAATATGGAAAAGAAAGGAAAATTTAAGAAATAGCAAAAAGGTAGGAAAATAAAATAAAGTTTTGTGGTTGAATTTCAACCACTGGGCGAACTCTAGTATGTTTAATATACCCAAAAAGCCCATACTATTTGACACCCTGAATTTGGATCACTTTGGTCCTTTACCGGCAATTAAATCGAAACGCAAGCACATACTTGTTGTTATCGATGCTTTCACGAAGTTTGTCAGGTTGTACCCCGTAAACTCTAGAAGCACTAAAGAGGTGTGTTGTTCTCTAGATAAATACTGCAGTTATTACAGCCGCCCAAGACGCCTCATAACCGACCGAGGTACTTGTTTCACATCTGTAGAATTTAGTGACTATCTGTCAAAGAGGAGCATAGGCCATGTTAAGGTAGCTGTAGCATCGCCACAGGCCAACGGCCAGGTCGAGAGGGTGAATCGTGTCCTAAAGGCCATTTTGAGTAAACTTACTGAATCCACCGAACATGCTGACTGGACTTCACATTTGTCTCAGATAGAATACGCCATGAACAGTGTCCACTCCACAACGAAATATGCTCCAAGTGAACTGCTATTTGGGGTAACTCAACGGGGATGTATTGTCGATGAACTTACGGAACTTTTAGAAGATAAGCTGTCCACTAAAACTCCTAGGGACCTTGAGAGAAATAGACAAAGCGCAGTAGGTAATATAGAACGATCGCAAGAGTACAATCATCAATACTTTTTAGGACACAGTGTACCCGCAAAATCTTATTCGATAGGGGATTTCGTTGTAATTAAATATGTAGACACAACGGTCGACACTAACAAGAAACTTATTCAGAGATATAGGGGTCCATATGTCATACATAAAGTGTTGCCCAACGACCGATATGTTATAAGAGATATAGAAAATTGCCAACTGACACATTTACCATACGACGGCATTGTTGAAGCAATTAAAATTCGAAAGTGGTGTTTGCCAACAAATATTGCAACCGAATCTCCACAGTCATCAACAGCTTAAGACCACACTACCGATATAAATTGTAAATTGATTGAGGTCAATCAAGAAGTCAGATTGGCCGAGATGTAATGTTCTTATTGTAATGTCACCCTGCCATAGTGTATCAGTACAAGTGTAAACTCTTCTTTTGACAGCACAAATCAACGTCAAAAAATTGTTGTTGGCTTACAAATCGCTGTCAAAAATTGGCAAATTATAGGTTTGTTTATTGGGCTGCTCTAGCTTACGCCAGATTGAGATATTTCACAAAATTGTGTTTAACGAACAATTTTCTTGCTCTAGGTTGCTCTATCTTTTGTTTCATGAGTACGCTCAAAACAAAACTAGAGTAATCCAGATCACAAATTTCTGCTCTAGCTTTTTTTATGGAGTAAGTTAGAGCAGAGAGGCAATTGTCAGTCAGGAAAAAATAAATTTTTGAAAACTTCAAAAAAATTAGCTTGCAAGAAAACCAATGTTTGTGTAAACCATTGTTAAATTATATAAGGTTAAGCAGATTTTGACATTTGCCAAGGCATAGCTTCCTTATTAGAGTTGCATTTACGAAGGATGCAAAGAAGGGTAAAAAAATCCCCCTTTAGGAAAATTGTAGTAGAAAAGAAAGGAATGCCGTTCGCAAAATTTCAGGATTTTTTTTCCGGAAATCTGTCTTTTCCACATTTATTTTTTTAAATTATTAGGAAAATTAAATTAATTTTAAATTTAACTGTAAAGCTTATAAAATGGTTTATAATTGGATACTTTTTAATAAATTTAATCAATCGCCGGTATGAAAAACAATCTCTTAACGTCTGTCTCAAGAACTGGCCTCAGATATACAAAGGCGAAAAAAGCTACACCTGAGTTTTCAGCAAAGGGAGCGACCGCGATGGCAACTACAGGTCTGAACTCCCAGGAGACATCTCTCCTCCGCTCTGATACCGGATTTCCAAACCACTTATGTGCCAAAGAGAGTAAACGGCAACCCTTTCAAACGCAAGAGATCGGACGTGGAGTTAAAACCTCAGCCCGGAGTGGGCAAACCAAGCTTTGCCGAAGTAACTAAGGACAGGATCCTTATAGGTATTCTTGACCGAGGCAACGACCGTTTGGCCATACCCAAAAACCGGTGGCGTTACGTCCGGAACGAACTCGGTAACAATCTTATTGACGTTTATTTGAAGACTCCGGGTAGTACAGCGGCGGTCACGGATTCGGGTTGGTACCAGGGACACATAAAAATAGTCGAACTGTTGCACAGTACAAGGTAGCAGCAGCAATACTGGGTGAAGTCTACAAAGGTGCAAAAATCGAGGTCGTCGACTGGAATGAAATTCCGGCTTGGCCTAGGGCAAGGGCATCGATTGCGCCATCCCTGCATTGCCTGAGAGAATTCTCACGATATTCCGCATAATGAATTCGTCCCTCTCGACGCAGGACTGGAGTGTCACTCTGGTCGGGGATGCGGTAGGGCCTGACAGACGAGTGGTCTTCATCATGAATAAGGAGGCACTCGAGCCCCTTTAAAGTTGCAATGGACTAGTGCATTAGAGTGCAGGCCAGATCGTTATCCACGTAAACCGTGCCTATGCAGAGCGCGCTGCCATCTCCGCTCCTCCGGGGGACTCGAATATCGAAGTACTGCAAGAGGAAAAGAAGTCCGACGCGAAAAGCATGTTATCTGCCACAGCACTTTCGCAAAGTGACGTGAACAGCTCGGAGATGGAAGACAGCTTTCTGGACGGGGAAGGCCTCGAAGTCACGGTGGTAGCAACCAATCCTGAGCGCATTATCTCTGATGCTTCAGTCAGCAGGTCTCCCGTTACGCCAACTCGTCGTTGAGAGACAACCTCTCATGTTGGTGGTGCTTCAGATAAATCTGCACATTTATAAAGTATCCTCGGCTGCTTCACGTAGTCGTCTTTCTAAATGCGACATGGATGTGGTCCTCAGCCAAGCACCCTGGGTCAACAGCTCGAGGATCTGCGGATTGGGGACTTCAAGCTTATTCGAGCTAGCGAGGAGGGCAAGGACAGAATCTGCATTTTGGCTAAACGTGTGCTGGACTCCTTTCTTGTAAGAAGCCACACAAGCTTTTTCCTTGATTTAAATTCAGCTTCAAACGATGAGGTAACGTATTTGTATGCTGACAAAAGGCTGCAGAAAAGGAAAATTGCTATTATAAAATTAAAATAATAAATTTTCATAAAAATCTTACCAAATAGACAATTAATTATTCAAAATAAAAATAAAACAAACTTCAAAAGCTTTTAGTGTTGCTGTAATTTTGTTCGTATCAAGAATATTGGTTTTTACTACCATTTTCATACGATTTTGAAAAGAAGTAGCACTGTCAATCAGACAAGGAAGCGTGAAGCCGAGAAGTGTCAAAAACGTCTCGGACTGCTTAACCTTATATTATTAAACAATGGTGTAAACGTGAATTTGAATTAATTTTGAAGATTAAAACAAAAAAACCAATTAAAAAGAAACTATCGAGATTCAAGTGTTTCATGGCATTTCTGCTCCGAGTTGCTCTATTTCTATTTTGACAGCTGCGCTGCTCCGCTCTGCTCTAACCTACTCTGAACTTTTTTTGGTCAGTAAACAAACCTTATAACGGGAAAATCTGGGTTGCTATTGTTGTGTTCGTTGCACTCGGCAAAACAGGGTTTTGTGCAGGACCGAATATCAATGAAACAGGGTTCTTGTTTGCACAAAAGTGTTGCTGTGTTGCACAACTTTTTCACTCCAGTTTCTAGGGCAACTTTTAAGCGAATCTTTCAGTTTATACCTTTATTATAGTACATTTATACTGCACCAAGTTTGGCGAATTTGAATGTGTCATTTCGAACCTTTTTACACTGGTAAATTTGCATTTGGCTTCACTTCTGCTGAACACTTTAGTCCGCTTTTACATTAGAAAAATAATTGAATTCATCTCTGCCCAATGCACGGTTGCTTTGCTGGCTTTGCCTAGAGAAATGTCAAAATTCTTTTGAACTCTGCTGAAATGTATGAAAGTTGGCCCAGTGGCAGCCTTTGCTTGCTTGAAACGCTTCAAAGCATCGAATAGCCCAAATCTCCATTTGACAGCGCTTTACACGCTTCGCTGTTTGTCTTGCTTGTCTCATTCTGTATTTTTGACAACTTTTGTAGCTTCTATTGGGCCATAAGAACTTTAACCCTAGTTCGGCCGACGAAAAGACCAATTTTTAATCAACTCAGTTAGCTTATTTTCCCTGACATCTAAGAATAATGAATTTCAAGTAGAAAAAACACAAAACAAAGTTTAAAGAATTTATTTATAGCCAAATATTAGAAGTTGAAAATTTTTTTTCTTGTTCTGGCCGACGTAGTCACCTGGGTGACCAAATCAGAAGGTATACAGATATGAATATATATATGCGTATATATAACAGCTGATAAGGTTACCAGATCCTGATAATGTTACAATATACTCAACTGCACTACTTATTTATAGCGAAATATTAGAAGTTGAACATTTTTTTTCTTGTTCTGGCCGACGTAGTCACCTGGGTGACCAAATCAGAAGCTATACAGATATGAATATATATATGCAAATATATATAAGCTGATAAGGTTACCGGATGCTGATACTGTTACAATACACTCAACTGCACTATTTCCGCATACTTGTTTTTACCTGTTGATCATTTACATCTGACTTTGCATTTTATTAAATACAGTCACCCGGGTGACTGCGTTGGCGTCGCATTTGCAAAGTTATTTCGAGAATGTTTGTCCGCAGAATGAGTTTGTTTGCCAAATTAGACGAATTTTATTTAATTTGACCTAATTTGGTGATCAAATTCAATCTGCGGATGAGTAGTCTCGCAAAAAACTTGGCCAAAAGTGAAAATGTAGCTTAAGCAAGGCAAGCAAAGCAAGCGTACATTGGGTCATCACCTTATGTCAAGGCAGAGTTGAAAAAAATACTTAAGAAATGTACAAGCGGACTTAGTAGTTTGTCATACGTGACACTTATTTGCTTAGCCTAATGTCGCCTAATATCTTGAAAGTAGCGAGTAACGGGTCCAAGTAAATTTCTTAGAAGAGGGGAAATTTGCATTTAAATTTTGGTACGAAATTTGTTGAAGAACGGACTCAATTTTGATCTTCAAATAATTCTGATAAATTTGATTACAGTTGTATCCGCTTGAGTTGTTCATTTGCTTTGCTGAAAAATATGGAGGTAGGTCGAGACGATTTTGCATCTTTTAATCCAGCGAAACCATTAGAAAAAGATTATAAGGATAATACGCCTACACGTGTTGGAACGAGGCCGGACTTTGAGAAAGAACACCAGCGTCTACTTCGGTTTACGGAAGAGTTGCGCATAAAGTACCATGAGAGTTGCCGCCAAATGATATCGGAATTAAGGTTAGAATCTTTTATTGAAAAAATCCTTTATCGATGATAACAAAGTTTAGTACAAAAGCATTCATCTTTTTAGGTCGTGGTTTGGGGGCAATGCGTTTCATTTTTGTATGTCGTATTGCACAATCCCCGGCCTGAAAATTTTTTTGCATATCGTCATTAGAAATACTTTATATATGTAGGTACATATCCTTACCTTAATACACAAAGGACCTAATGACACATTTTTTGAAAATGACACATTTAAGTATGATATAGTAAAATACACACTACAATTTTTAAGAAGTTACTAGGAATAATAACGGAGATATTCCAAATTTACAAATATATATTTGCATGGGTTCAATGTAAACAAATTTTTTTGGCATCAGGATCACGAATCCGGAAGCGTTTTTTTAATTTTTTTATTTCAGTGAAAAGTTATGGTCAAAAAACCAAAAAATAACGCGGGTCTGATCCCAATTTGGTGGCGGGATCCATGGTATTTGTGTGCAGAACACCTCTTTGAGTAGGCGCCCTTCGGCCTCGCTTATAAAAAGACGCGTGTTTTCCCTAGGATCACTATACCCGAAGCGCTTTTTTAATATTTTTATTCTCTGAAGAGGTTTGCAATCAAAGTTGCAAATTTTCATGTAGTTGTAATTACATTAGGCTGTCCCTAGGCTAGGTTACGTTGCAAGGGCAGGACAGAGTACCTGCACTCTGCCCGACACTTAGGCCATTAAATAGTAGGCCCATTGTGATACCCCATACGGTTTATACCCACCTCCTTTCCCCAGAGATGCGAGAGGGTTATCCCTTACTCCGGCAGCAGCCCGACCGCGTACAGTCAGCCGACCCGAAAACCTAAGGAGATCAAAACACTCGATGCGGTGCCATGATAAGGACCGCTAAACGAGTTCAATGACCTCCAGAAGGCTGTAAAGGACCAGTCGACTCCCACGGTCGTGCTACCATCGACGTCAAGGAAAACCAACTCACACCCAAGGCAGGGGATCAATACGTTTCACGTATTGCCGGTTCTGCGAGAACGGTATTTGTACTTGTACATTACCCTTCGTACCGAAACGACCCGGGTTGTTTTTTTTATATTATAATGACTCGGCCAAGAGCAATACATTTCGAAGTGACCCTGTCTAACGCGTCACGATCCCCTCACCTATTGTCATCCCCGGAACAGACCCTTGCAGCATGCTCCTTATTCTCTTGATCCGGGCTGGCATTGAGCCAAATCCTGGCCCAAGAGAATGGTTCTGCTGCGTTTGTCGGAAGAAAATATATACAAGACGATCACACTCAGTACAGTGTGCATCATGCAAAGGTTGGTTGCATAAATCTAGTTGTTCCGGACTAGATCCTAAAACACACCGGCCCACTAGTTTCTACAAAAGTTTTGTGGCGCCCTGCTGTTCACGTCCTAGGACGTCCCGAGGCAAGCGACGCTCAAATGTTGCTTTATCGCCCTCTATAAATCAAGTCTCCACGACCTGCAATACTTATATTGCCCAGCAGAACATGTGTGTTCCCGGCTGTAGCTTGCTTCCTAGTGCATCAACATCTCAAGCATCCACTCATGGCTACTTTAGGGGTGTACAAGTAGGTCGCCTCCCAGTTGGTGCACCCTGGGTAACGCAAAATGACCTACATAGCCTACACGGCTAGTTTCCTGTATTGTCGGTTCTACGAGAACGGTACCAGTACTTGTGCTGTACCCATCGTGCCGAAACGAGCCGGGCCGTTTTCTTATATCGACCCGGCCAAGAGCAATACACTCGGGGTGACCCTGTCTGACATTTAGGCAGGGCTACACCTCGCTACAACAACAACTTTCTTCGTAGCACATCAGTTGATGTTTTAGCACTACTGAGTCTCAGCCCCCGTCTCTAAACCCTTTACTAATTTCTTCCGGCACTAGCACGAATGCAAGTCAAGTCCATCAACTTCTGGTCCCTCACTCTTCGTGCACTCTATGTCGGCATAGGATATATGCGTCTGTGGCATCGGTCAAGTGCAACTCCTGCCTAGGTCTATGTCACCTACGCATATGTTCTGGGCTCGCAAACAGAAATCTCTGGACTGATGTGTTCGTCGCGCCTTGCTGTCGAGTTGTGCAGTCCTCAACGCCGACGGATGTACACTCATCTAGGTTAGGTTGAGGTGGCTGCCGCAAAGGCACACCTAGGCCAGTATTAAAAGGCCCGTTGTGATACCATCAACACTAGGAAAGTCATTCCCGGGACCCAGCCATATGGAAAATCCCAGTGCTATTGGGACTCTCCACATAGCCGAATCCCGGGGCTGACACTCCTAAAACCGACACCGTTACACCTCCTCGAACCATTTAGATGACTTGATGAAAGCCATCAAGTCCTTTATGTCCAGCTCCGCTACCTGGCGTAGGCTATCCAGGAAGGGAACTCCGAAAAAGCGCCTTCTCGCGCCGCTTAAAGCCGGGCAGTTGCAGATGAGATGCTCCACCGTTTCCTCCTCCTCATCCAACTCCTACAGCATCGTCGGTAGGGTACACCCAGCCTTGCTGCGTGCCTTCCAATAAGGCAGTGCCCGGTTAAAACCCCTATTAATATATATATATCCCTTCTTCTTAGGGTGTAAATATATTTAGATCTTTTAATATCCCATTTTGGCCAGGATTGTTTGGATACTCGGCACCCTGGCGATAAAAGCCATCTTTCATTGGCTTGTCGGAGTGTATGCTCCTTCAGCATTAGCTTGCATGTGGCAAAGGGCATACCTAAGCGTTCTTTATCCTGAAGAACCTGCTTGGTCGTGCCCTGCCTAGCAAGTTCGTCTGCCCTACAGTTTCCCTCAATGTCCCTGTGTCCCGGGACCCATGTGAGGCTCACGCGGTTCTGTTGGGCCATCTCCTGAAGAGATCGACGACAGCTGAGCGTCAGTTAAGAGTTGAACAAGTAAGAGCCAAGGGATTTGACTGCCGCTTGGCTATCGCTGAAAATAACGATATTCTGTCCGATAGCGTGTTGCCCTATCCAAGCCGCGGCGTCCATGATTGCTGAGACCTCAGCCTGAAAGACGCTGCAATGATCAGGCAGTCTGAAGGAAAGCTCAAGGTCCAGATCCTTGGAATAAATCCCTCCTCCAACTCTGCCGTCCATCTTCGAACCGTCGGTGTATATGGAAATGCCGCCATTAGTAGCAGGACACCGATCCGTCCTCTCCCAGTCTTCCCTGCTGGGAATGTTTATTCTGAACCAGCTATCTCCGACTGTTGTGGTTGCACAACGGTCCGTGCTCGGAGGGAGAAAGCTGTAAGAATCCAGAATACCGGAGTGTCCAGTAGTGCCTGCGCCCCAGCCGGAAGTTTCCCTTAGACGCAGAGCCGATGCTGCCGCTGCCCGGTACCCTTCCAGATCGAGTGGCAAAATGCCAAGAATGGCCTGGAGAGCTTCGTTGGGCGTTGTTCTCAACGCGCCGCTTATACAGATCATGCTAGATCTGTGGACTTTACCTAACAGGTTTAGGTTGGCTGCCTTGCTCAGCGCAGGCCACCATACCACGACTCCATACAGCATAATTGGCCGGATTATCGCAGTGTAAATCCATCTGCAGATTTTGGGACTGAGCCCCAATTTTTTGCCAATGGCTCTTTTACAGGTGTAAAGTGCAATGCACGCTTTCATCTGGCGCTGGATGACATTCTCCTTCCAGTTAAGCTTTCTATCCAGAACTATGCCTAGGAATTTGGCTTTGTCAGCCAAGTTCAGGCGCACGCCATTTAGTTCTGGTAGGCTTAGCGTTGGTATTTTGTACCGGTTAGTATAAAGGACAAGCTCCACTTTTCCCGGGTTGATATTAAGTCCGCAGCAAGATGACCACGAGGAAACTGCTCGCAGTGCTACTTGCATCAAGTCACACAGGGTTTGTGGGAATTTGCCCCTGTATGCAATAGCTAAATCGTCTGGATATGCAACTATCCCCCCGCCCCCCCAGCTTGTGTCTCGTAGCAACGAGTTTACAGTGAGGTTCCATAAAAGCGGAGAGAGAACACCACCCTGAGGCGTTCCTCTTGTGACATAGCGTGAGAAATCAACTGTGCCCAGTGTAGAAACTATTTTCCTTCCCTTTAGTAGCTTATCAATTAGTCCAATAAGAGACCTGCTTATGCCCAGATTAGTTAGAGCGGTGTTAATAGCCTCCGGGCTTATATTGTTGAAGGCCCCTTCAATGTCTAGGAAGGCCACGAGACAGTAATCTTTTTCATACAACGATTTTTCAATAACAGAGACAAGGCTGTGAAGCGCAGTTTCCATTGATTTACCTTTGGTGTATGCATGTTGATAGCTAGAGATAAGGTTGCTATCAATAGTAGAGGAGAGATAATCGCTAATTATCCTCTCGAAGGTTTTGAGTGCAAAGGACGAGAGACTGATCGGTCTGTAGTCCTTAGGCTCATAGTGTGAGGCCTTCCCAGCCTTAGGAATAAAGACTACCTTGGCGCTTCTCCAGGAGTGCGGAATGTAGTTGAGAGCCAGGCAGGCTGAAAAGAGAAATACCAGCCATTTAGCCGATGTTTCAAACGTGTTTATGAGTTGTGCGGGGAAAATCCCGTCTGGCCCAGCAGCCTTGAACGGCTCAAAACTTTTGATCGCCCACCTTACCCTTTCCTCCGTGATGGGTATATTCACTGCCATATTTGTTGCAGATGCTAAAGGTGCTTCATGCAAGTTCCCCGGAAAGTGTGTATTCAATAGCAGCTCCAGGGTTTCCCCTTCCGTGCTAGTCCACGATCCGTCAGGCTTCCGCAAATAGCTAATGGCTGTTTGAGTTTTTGAGAGCACTCGTCTAAGTCTCGCCGTATCATCGACCTTTTCGACCCCGGTGCAGAAATCTCTCCACGAAGTTCTCTTCGCCTGCCTTAGGGCCCTTTTATAGGCCCTCAGTTTAACTTTATATTCGAGCCATTCAGGCTCCGTACCGAGGCTCTTGGCCCTATTAAATTGCTTCCTGCAGGACTTGCGGAGCGAATCCAGGTCGTAGGACCACCAGTGTGGTCTATGTTTACCGCGTGGTTTCGGCACTGGACAAGCCTGCTCTAGGGCATTTGAGAGCGCCGTTGTAAAGGTCACAACCAGATCATCCAGTTCTCCTACTGATGATGGAGCTTGTGGGGGTAACACTGGTAGGTCCCTAAATAATATTTGATTATGTAGCTGCCAATTAGTGTTGCGTGGATTGCGTTTCATAACTGGCTGCTCAACAGAAAAATCTAAGGCAATTTCTATGTACCGGTGGTCGGAAAATGAATGCTCCTCAAGAACACGCCATTTCCTAACCCACTCATAAGCGCCTTGGCTACAAATAGTGAGGTCTATGACCTCCCTACGGGCTTTAGTGATAAAAGTAGGCTCGTTACCCACGTTACAAACCACCAGGTTAGTTGTTAGTAGGTAGTCAAACAGAGACTCGCCCCTAGCGTTAATATCGGAGCTTCCCCACTGGACGTGATGAGCATTAGCGTCAGCTCCACCACCGTGCGGTCGAGGTCTTCCGCGTCCGTTAGGCTATCTTCCATCGCCGAGTCGTTCACGGCTTCCTCGAAATTTGACGTGGCGGATACCATACTTTCCGCGTCTGACACCCCTGCCTCCTCTTCTGGTCCTTCGATTTCCGAGTCCTTCGAAGCGGCCGGAATGGCAGCGCATTGTGCATCGCCACGGTATACGTGGATCACGATCTGACCCATTCCATAATGCACTCGTCCGTTGCACCGTTTAAGGGGCTCGAGTGCCTCATTATTCAAAGTTAAAACCACCTGTCTATGAGGCCCAACCTCACCCTCGACCAGATTGACACTCCAGTCCTGCGTCGGGAGAGACGGATTCCAGGCCTGCAGCATCTCAAGAATATTCTCCGGTTCAGCAGGGATGGCAGGAATCCACGCCCTTGCCCTTGGCCGGGCCGGAATGTCCTTCCAGTCGAGGACCTCGATTTTTGCCCCTGGGAAGACTTCACCCAGTCTTGCAACTGCTGCCTTGTACAGTGCAACAGTTCTTGCATCCTCACACGCGAAAACTTTAATCTGACCCTGGTGCCAACCCGCGTCTGTACCCCGCGGCGGACTACCCGGAGACTCACGCCATATGTCGAGAAGGGCCCTGCCAATTTCGTTCCGGACATACAGCCACCGGTCTCTAGGAATGGACCAACGGTCGTTGCCTCGATCAATGACACCTATAAGGATCCTGTCCTTGGTCACTTCAGCAAAGCTGGGTTTGCCCACTACTGGGATATTCTGATGCCGCTTCGGATGGGGATCCACCTCTCCGTCCGACCTCTGGCGTTTGAAGGGATTCCCGTTCAGCCTTTTAGGCGCATAGGGCCTTTGGAAATTTGGTATCAGAGCTTTCGCTTTCTCCACCATCTTCCTTTCATTCAGCGATAGTGTATCCTGCGATGCTCCCTCATATTTCTTCAGGATCCTTGCAGCCTTCCTTTTATCCCAGTACGCAAAGCGTCGGGGAGATGTCTTTTGGGAGGAGTTCAGACCCGTAGTTGCCATCGCGGTCTCTCCCTTTGATAGAAACTTAGTTGCGTCTTCCTTCTCTTTCGGATCACTGAGGCCAGGTCCCGAGACCATTGCCACAGACATTGAGAGGTTGATGTTCGTGCCGGCGCTTGATGGAAGTTTAGCATCCGCCGTTTTCTGCTTACCTGCGTATGCAGCCGCACTGGTGCTGGCTTTCATCAAGTCACTCTCACTTGCTAGCAGTTTCGAGGATGACCGACCCGTAGTTACCATCGTTGTCGGTCCCCCAGTTGACTTTGAAATAGAGTTTGTCCTCCGGCATTGTGATTTCTCTTGCTCCAGCATAGTTCTCCTCTGCTGCGGAGTAAACGAAGTTATTGATTGTTTTGAATTTTGAGTTGTATTCATCTTGTTCGTACGACCCCTCGCCGGACACGGCCAGCTTGGGGTCAAGGGTGGATTAAGGGGAATGTGTCGTCCGCCACGGCAGAGCCCCATACCGCGGTAAGACCATGGTTACTCTCTGAGGCGGTCCGGTATCAGAGAGGCACCGTTCGACTACAGCCACGATTTGCCTCCCGGCTGCAAACGTCCAATGGGCACGGTATCGCGTAACACCCTGGATTGGGAGGGGGTAGATCTTTGTCATCGCGCCAGCGAGGCTAGGCTGCTCTCGTGATGTAGTGCCATGCGGAGCTATGATCGCAAGGGCAGCGTAGCCCCGTGGCTATCGACTAAGCCCTCGTACCGCGACAAGGTATCCACCCTTCACGAGGGTACACTCATCTAATAATGAACGAAATCCGCCAGCTTCAGCACTGCAACGGAGATCAATATCGCGACATAGCCTACCACCATCTAGTCGTACACATCAGTCTTTAACTCCCAGAGTGACCATTGCCTCTCCTTCGCAATTTAAATTGTTGCAATTTAACTGCAACGGCTTTACCGGCAAGATAGCGGAGATAACCACATTTATGCAGCTACATAAAATCAAAATTGCTGCAATCCAGGAGACACAACTTGGCCCCCACTCGAGTCTCCGAGCGAGTGGAGGCTACCACGTACTCCGGCATGACCGTACGGACGACGGAGGTGGTCTCGCGTTCCTTGTTCACCATACGGTGCAGTATAGAGAATTTGATATCAACACTGACCAAAGAGACTTACCCTTAGAGTGTCAGGGTATAGTTATACAAGCTGGTGGTGTTGATCTCGAGCTAATCAATATATACATTCCTCCCGTCACCTGCTGCCCCAGAAGTTATCGCACTGACCTTAGGGCGTTTCTTTGCGGCGATAACCGTATCATCATGGGCGATTTTAATGCCCATCATGATATTTGGCATTCACACCCATATCTGGCAACCTTGGTGTGTGTGAAAACAACTTTTGCGCGGTCCGCTTAAATATTTTGATTTAAATTAGTTTGCTGAGACGTTCTGTGGTGATCTCTACTTGTTTGCATTGAACAAAGTAGTTTTTATACCTGACACCTAAAATCTTGTGCTCCGCCAATCTGAAATATTATTTGTGAGGAAGTCTGCCAACTGGTGCACCTGCAATTGTTTGCTTGCTGCATTTACCACAACACCATACATACATACATATAGACTTTACCGAACGCAGCGCCATCTACCATCTGTTAGCACTACTACAAATCTATCCATCTATTTTCGTGCTGCCACTCCGTTATTTTCGAGTACTCACCTGAGGTATTTTTACTCATAACGAAAACATGTCTGTAAACAATAGTAAGCGTCGTTGCGAGGATGAAACCGAGTTTGGAGGCGAAAGTGCAACCAGAGCCCCACGTTTCAGTGACTCATCACCCAGTCTAATTCGCACCCTGGATGCTCGTTTTGTCAAATACACGGACTTGTTGTGTAAACAAATTATGGACTCTGAGAGGAGACAAATTGCCTTTGTGTGCAAGAAATTGGAGGATAAATTTGCGGGGTTGAAGCAAGAGTTGCTGCAGGATCTGAGCGTGTTGAGCGAAAGAGTCACCCGTCTTGAAAATGCGCTTGGCGATATTGGGCGCCTTGAAGGTGATATAGCCACCCTGAAAGAAAATCTGCTAAAGCAAGAAGACCAAATGGAGAATCAAATTGCTTCATGCGAGGTCAACGTCACCGGAATTCCCTTTCAGGAAGGAGAGGACCTGCAAAACATTTTTAACTCCCTTTGTTCGACTGTGAACATACGGCCACCGGTCCTAAAGGGCATCTTTCGGCCACGTAAGCTGCACGACAGAGCGTTAGATCCGGCTGTTATAATTAAGTTCTTTTCACCAGCAGATCGAAATTACCTACTTAAATCCGTTGCGAATTTCAGGCGCCATAAAAATAAAAATAATAATGATAAAAGTTTAAAATTAGTACATGTGGGCATAAATTCTGAAGCACCAATTTTTGTTAACGCATCGCTCACAAAATCTAATTACAATATATTTAAAGCAGCAATTCGCCTTAAGAAGAGGAAAAAAGTTTTTTCGGCTTTCACTATAAGGGGCGTCGTTCACATAAAACGAAAAGCCAACGACAGCCCAATAAAAGTGCCTAGCTTGCAGTATCTCGAAGATATGCTTCAAAGTGATCCTGGAAGCGGAAATCCCTTTCGTGATGGCGGCGCTGAACCTACCGATGCTGTTGCCGATGAGCACCAAGGGTGTTCTTAATTATATTTTTAATCATGTCCCATGTTATTGCTACTATTCTACCTATTTCTTCTCTCTTTTTATCTCTACTCTTATTTCGTTTGTAATGTCTACAAAGTTTTTATTAGTTAAATGCAGTGCAGCGCATTTACTTTATCTTAATGATGGTTCTAAATAACTCATGGCCAAGTTCCGAAGACAACTTACGTACGCTGTTGCGCATTGTATGCAAGCGAGCTAAAGGACTTAAAATTATTCACATCAATGCACAAAGCTTGTACAAAAAACTCGACGAATTGAAATACTTGTGCGAAGGTTCGGATATTGATTTAATATGTATATCCGAAACCTGGTTTACGTCACACCATACTAATGACCTGGTGAATTTAAATGGATACCAACTTTTTAGGGTAGATAGAAGTGGTCACGGTGGTGGTGTTGCTATATATGTTAAATGTGGTTTGTCTTGTAAACTGTGTTGTAGTTCTAATCCTGGTGATTCTGTCGAATATGTGTTCGTTGAGGTGTTTTCCGAAGATAACAATAAGTTCCTTATCGGCTGTGTGTACCGACCCAATCGCCAAATAAACTTCAGCGGTTTCATTGACTTCCTACAACTTCTACTTATAAGTTATAATAATATTACAATCGCCGGAGATTTTAACTGCAACCTACTTGTGGATTCCAGCTTAAAGTTAAGTATGGAATCTCTAGGGCTTTTTCCAACCAACTCCACACTGCCAACTCACTTTACTAACTCTAGTTCGTCCTTGCTTGATGTATTCTTCGTAGATGATCTTCAGAAATTTCTCCACTATAGCCAATTTTCTGCTTCCTGTTTCTCAAGAACACGCCATTTCCTAACCCACTCATAAGCGCCTTGGCTACAAATAGTGAGGTCTATGACCTCCCTACGGGCTTTAGTGATAAAAGTAGGCTCGTTACCCACGTTACAAACCACCAGGTTAGTTGTTAGTAGGTAGTCAAACAGAGACTCGCCCCTAGCGTTAATATCGGAGCTTCCCCACTGGACGTGATGAGCATTAGCGTCAGCTCCACCACCGTGCGGTCGAGGTCTTCCGCGTCCGTTAGGCTATCTTCCATCGCCGAGTCGTTCACGGCTTCCTCGCAATTTGACGTGGCGGATACCATACTTTCCGCGTCTGACACCCCTGCCTCCTCTTCTGGTCCTTCGATTTCCGAGTCCTTCGAAGCGGCCGGAATGGCAGCGCATTGTGCATCGCCACGGTATACGTGGATCACGATCTGACCCATTCCATAATGCACTCGTCCGTTGCACCGTTTAAGGGGCTCGAGTGCCTCATTATTCAAAGTTAAAACCACCTGTCTATGAGGCCCAAACTCACCCTCGACCAGATTGACACTCCAGTCCTGCGTCGGGAGAGACGGATTCCAGGCCTGCAGCATCTCAAGAATATTCTCCGGTTCAGCAGGGATGGCAGGAATCCACGCCCTTGCCCTTGGCCGGGCCGGAATGTCCTTCCAGTCGACGACCTCGATTTTTGCCCCTGGGAAGACTTCACCCAGTCTTGCAACTGCTGCCTTGTACAGTGCAACAGTTCTTGCATCCTCACACGCGAAAACTTTAATCTGACCCTGGTGCCAACCCGCGTCTGTACCCCGCGGCGGACTACCCGGAGACTCACGCCATATGTCGAGAAGGGCCCTGCCAATTTCGTTCCGGACATACAGCCACCGGTCTCTAGGAATGGACCAACGGTCGTTGCCTCGATCAATGACACCTATAAGGATCCTGTCCTTGGTCACTTCAGCAAAGCTGGGTTTGCCCACTACTGGGATATTCTGATGCCGCTTCGGATGGGGATCCACCTCTCCGTCCGACCTCTGGCGTTTGAAGGGATTCCCGTTCAGCCTTTTAGGCGCATAGGGCCTTTGGAAATTTGGTATCAGAGCTTTCGCTTTCTCCACCATCTTCCTTTCATTCAGCGATAGTGTATCCTGCGATGCTCCCTCATATTTCTTCAGGATCCTTGCAGCCTTCCTTTTATCCCAGTACGCAAAGCGTCGGGGAGATGTCTTTTGGGAGGAGTTCAGACCCGTAGTTGCCATCGCGGTCTCTCCCTTTGATAGAAACTTAGTTGCGTCTTCCTTCTCTTTCGGATCACTGAGGCCAGGTCCCGAGACCATTGCCACAGACATTGAGAGGTTGATGTTCGTGCCGGCGCTTGATGGAAGTTTAGCATCCGCCGTTTTCTGCTTACCTGCGTATGCAGCCGCACTGGTGCTGGCTTTCATCAAGTCACTCTCACTTGCTAGCAGTTTCGAGGATGACCGACCCGTAGTTACCATCGTTGTCGGTCCCCCAGTTGACTTTGAAATAGAGTTTGTCCTCCGGCATTGTGATTTCTCTTGCTCCAGCATAGTTCTCCTCTGCTGCGGAGTAAACGAAGTTATTGATTGTTTTGAATTTTGAGTTGTATTCATCTTGTTCGTACGACCCCTCGCCGGACACGGCCAGCTTGGGGTCAAGGGTGGATTAAGGGGAATGTGTCGTCCGCCACGGCAGAGCCCCATACCGCGGTAAGACCATGGTTACTCTCTGAGGCGGTCCGGTATCAGAGAGGCACCGTTCGACTACAGCCACGATTTGCCTCCCGGCTGCAAACGTCCAATGGGCACGGTATCGCGTAACACCCTGGATTGGGAGGGGGTAGATCTTTGTCATCGCGCCAGCGAGGCTAGGCTGCTCTCGTGATGTAGTGCCATGCGGAGCTATGATCGCAAGGGCAGCGTAGCCCCGTGGCTATCGACTAAGCCCTCGTACCGCGACAAGGTATCCACCCTTCACGAGGGTACACTCATCTAATAATGAACGAAATCCGCCAGCTTCAGCACTGCAACGGAGATCAATATCGCGACATAGCCTACCACCATCTAGTCGTACACATCAGTCTTTAACTCCCAGAGTGACCATTGCCTCTCCTTCGCAATTTAAATTGTTGCAATTTAACTGCAACGGCTTTACCGGCAAGATAGCGGAGATAACCACATTTATGCAGCTACATAAAATCAAAATTGCTGCAATCCAGGAGACACAACTTGGCCCCCACTCGAGTCTCCGAGCGAGTGGAGGCTACCACGTACTCCGGCATGACCGTACGGACGACGGAGGTGGTCTCGCGTTCCTTGTTCACCATACGGTGCAGTATAGAGAATTTGATATCAACACTGACCAAAGAGACTTACCCTTAGAGTGTCAGGGTATAGTTATACAAGCTGGTGGTGTTGATCTCGAGCTAATCAATATATACATTCCTCCCGTCACCTGCTGCCCCAGAAGTTATCGCACTGACCTTAGGGCGTTTCTTTGCGGCGATAACCGTATCATCATGGGCGATTTTAATGCCCATCATGATATTTGGCATTCACACCCATATCTGGCAACCTTGGTGTGTGTGAAAACAACTTTTGCGCGGTCCGCTTAAATATTTTGATTTAAATTAGTTTGCTGAGACGTTCTGTGGTGATCTCTACTTGTTTGCATTGAACAAAGTAGTTTTTATACCTGACACCTAAAATCTTGTGCTCCGCCAATCTGAAATATTATTTGTGAGGAAGTCTGCCAACTGGTGCACCTGCAATTGTTTGCTTGCTGCATTTACCACAACACCATACATACATACATATAGACTTTACCGAACGCAGCGCCATCTACCATCTGTTAGCACTACTACAAATCTATCCATCTATTTTCGTGCTGCCACTCCGTTATTTTCGAGTACTCACCTGAGGTATTTTTACTCATAACGAAAACATGTCTGTAAACAATAGTAAGCGTCGTTGCGAGGATGAAACCGAGTTTGGAGGCGAAAGTGCAACCAGAGCCCCACGTTTCAGTGACTCATCACCCAGTCTAATTCGCACCCTGGATGCTCGTTTTGTCAAATACACGGACTTGTTGTGTAAACAAATTATGGACTCTGAGAGGAGACAAATTGCCTTTGTGTGCAAGAAATTGGAGGATAAATTTGCGGGGTTGAAGCAAGAGTTGCTGCAGGATCTGAGCGTGTTGAGCGAAAGAGTCACCCGTCTTGAAAATGCGCTTGGCGATATTGGGCGCCTTGAAGGTGATATAGCCACCCTGAAAGAAAATCTGCTAAAGCAAGAAGACCAAATGGAGAATCAAATTGCTTCATGCGAGGTCAACGTCACCGGAATTCCCTTTCAGGAAGGAGAGGACCTGCAAAACATTTTTAACTCCCTTTGTTCGACTGTGAACATACGGCCACCGGTCCTAAAGGGCATCTTTCGGCCACGTAAGCTGCACGACAGAGCGTTAGATCCGGCTGTTATAATTAAGTTCTTTTCACCAGCAGATCGAAATTACCTACTTAAATCCGTTGCGAATTTCAGGCGCCATAAAAATAAAAATAATAATGATAAAAGTTTAAAATTAGTACATGTGGGCATAAATTCTGAAGCACCAATTTTTGTTAACGCATCGCTCACAAAATCTAATTACAATATATTTAAAGCAGCAATTCGCCTTAAGAAGAGGAAAAAAGTTTTTTCGGCTTTCACTATAAGGGGCGTCGTTCACATAAAACGAAAAGCCAACGACAGCCCAATAAAAGTGCCTAGCTTGCAGTATCTCGAAGATATGCTTCAAAGTGATCCTGGAAGCGGAAATCCCTTTCGTGATGGCGGCGCTGAACCTACCGATGCTGTTGCCGATGAGCACCAAGGGTGTTCTTAATTATATTTTTAATCATGTCCCATGTTATTGCTACTATTCTACCTATTTCTTCTCTCTTTTTATCTCTACTCTTATTTCGTTTGTAATGTCTACAAAGTTTTTATTAGTTAAATGCAGTGCAGCGCATTTACTTTATCTTAATGATGGTTCTAAATAACTCATGGCCAAGTTCCGAAGACAACTTACGTACGCTGTTGCGCATTGTATGCAAGCGAGCTAAAGGACTTAAAATTATTCACATCAATGCACAAAGCTTGTACAAAAAACTCGACGAATTGAAATACTTGTGCGAAGGTTCGGATATTGATTTAATATGTATATCCGAAACCTGGTTTACGTCACACCATACTAATGACCTGGTGAATTTAAATGGATACCAACTTTTTAGGGTAGATAGAAGTGGTCACGGTGGTGGTGTTGCTATATATGTTAAATGTGGTTTGTCTTGTAAACTGTGTTGTAGTTCTAATCCTGGTGATTCTGTCGAATATGTGTTCGTTGAGGTGTTTTCCGAAGATAACAATAAGTTCCTTATCGGCTGTGTGTACCGACCCAATCGCCAAATAAACTTCAGCGGTTTCATTGACTTCCTACAACTTCTACTTATAAGTTATAATAATATTACAATCGCCGGAGATTTTAACTGCAACCTACTTGTGGATTCCAGCTTAAAGTTAAGTATGGAATCTCTAGGGCTTTTTCCAACCAACTCCACACTGCCAACTCACTTTACTAACTCTAGTTCGTCCTTGCTTGATGTATTCTTCGTAGATGATCTTCAGAAATTTCTCCACTATAGCCAATTTTCTGCTTCCTGTTTCTCAAAACACGATCTTATATTTTTAATTTATGATTTTCAAACTTCATGTGAATCAAATTCGTTTACTTATCGTGATTTTAGAAACATAGACTACAGTTCCCTTGCTGCAGAAGTGGAGTCAGTTGATTGGGATGTAATTCGCACGTTGGCATCGGTTGATGATCAGACTCTGTTCCTCCAAAGCAAAATAAATTGGCTCTTTGATAACCACGTTCCTGTAAAACTCAAATCAGCTAGGCACAAAACTTGTCCTTGGTTTAACGCCAACCTCAGTCACTTAATTCACCAGCGTAACTATGCTTACTCCCGCTGGAAACGTTACAAAACTGAGGAAACGCATAACTGCTTCAAAGCCGCCCGGCTCGCTGTAAACAAAGCCACTCGGTTGGCTAAGGAAAATTATTACAAGGATAGGTTTAGCTCTGCTGTGAATTCACAGGAAACATGGAAAAAGATAAAGGAAATTGGGATAGGTAAATCCAAAGAAGAGTCATCTGTCCTCCCTGATGTCGATGTGAATGATTTAAATTCTAACTTTGTTAACCTGCCTTTACCTCCCCTTAATATCAGTACTGTTAATTATTGTGTTCGTAACAACATAAATGTTAGTCCTCTTGACTTTGTTCGTGTTGATGATTGTGACGTGGTGCAAGCCATACTCTCTGTGAAGTCTAATGCTATGGGTTTTGATGGTATATGTGTTAAGTTTTTAAAAATTATCCTCCCTAAAATACTTCCCTATGTAACATATTTGATCAACTCAATCCTGACGACCTGTGTTTTCCCGACATGCTGGAAAGCTGCTAAAGTCATCCCAATCCGGAAGTCGAATAACGAGTATAGACCTATAGCCATTTTACCGTTTCTGTCGAAGGTTGTCGAGCGAATCATACATTGGCAAATTACAACATATGTTCAGAACAACAAGCTTCTAACTGAGAGTCAGTCGGGTTTCAGATGTAAGAGAAGTTGCACGACAGCACTATTATCTGTGATAGAAGACATCCGTGAGCGAGTTGATGATAATTGGACTGCATTTTTAACACTTCTTGATCACTCGAAGGCGTTTGATTCTGTCGACCATGTCCTGCTCTGCCAGAAGCTTCAAAATCTTTTTAATTTTTCCAACCATTCTACTGATCTTATCAGATCATACCTTGGCGGCAGAACTCAGGCCGTATGTATCGGTAGTAAAAAATCTGATTTTTTGAGCGTCTCAAGAGGTGTTCCTCAAGGTTCAATCCTTGGGCCTCTGTTATTTGCTTTATATATAAACGACTTGCCCGATGTTCTTCAGTATTGCAGCGTTCATATCTATGCTGATGATGTACAATTATATATGTGTTGCCCTTTTGATCGCATCAGCTCGTGTATTACTAATTTAAATTATGATTTGAAACAAATTGGCTTGTGGGCTTCTATGAATGGCTTATGTCTCAACCCGAAAAAATCTAAATGTATTGTTATTTGTAGAAAGCTGTTAGATACAGATGGCTTAGACAAAGTTACTTTTGAGAGTTCAGTGATTGAATACGTTGATACAGCAAAAAACCTAGGTATAGTATTTAACAAAACATTGACATGGAAAGATCACATTTTTCGCACAGTAGGAAAAGTGTATGGTATGCTCCGTACACTATGGTTAACACAGTACTACACTCCACTGCATGTAAGACTACTTTTAGCGAAAGCGTACTTAATACCTACGCTTCTATATAGTTGTGAGATTTTTTCAAGTTGTGACTATGTAAGCAAGATGAAATTAAATGTTGTTTATAACAACATTGCTAGATATGTATTTGGCCTAAAAAGGTTTGACCACGTCTCATTCTACGCTAAAAAGTTGCTAAACATTTCTTTTGATAATTTACTAAAAGTGAGAACGCTAACTGCTCTTCACAAAATCATTTATACGAAGGAACCTCTTTATCTCTATAGTAGACTTATTTTTATCCAGTCGTCTAGATCGGTGCTTCTCACACACATCAAGTACCGTATGCTAGTGTCCGAGCGGCAATTCTACATCATATCGATCCGTCTTTGGAACTCTCTCCCAGCTCGACTAAGGTTGATTGCCAATGCACAGCATTTTAAAGAATGTTTAATACGCTTTTATAATAACTAGTAGGCTTTTTCAAATTTTTACTAAGATTTTAGGCGGAATTAGTTATCGTTTTTACTAGCGCCACGCCCATAGCGCTGGACAGCTGTTTCATCCAAACTTATGGAAATCAATGTAATCGATTATACGCTTTTATATTGATTTCCAAAGGGTGGTTGGCGCGGCTGATTAGCGTTGTGGGTATGGCGTTGGCGATGACGATAGGTAGTTTTTGCCTTTACTCCTTTACTGCTTTATCTTTCATTTCTCTATCGTTCACAATTCTACACTATTACCCATCTGTCTAATTATCCTCCCTTCGTTTCTCTTTTCCATACCTTACGCCTTAGGTTAAGTTCCAATATTGTTATCTATTTTTACTTACTAAATTTAATTTTGATTTAAACTTAAATTTTTACTTCAAATTTAATTTAATTTTAATTTTACATTTAATTTTAAATCGATTATAATTATACTAGTCCTGACTGGCACTGTAAGAATAATTTTGTTAAATTGTTGTGCCAGGAAAATATTCAAATAAACATACATACATACATACATACATACATACCTATCTGTGGACGGCAGAGGACGGGAATTAGCCGAGCAAATTGACACTTCCTCTTTCTGTACTGTGAAAGGAGACACCTCAACTAGGATGGCTGTTAACTGCAGTAGCTCCCCGGACCTAACTATTGTTATCATCATCATCATCATTTATTGGCGCTTAACCGCCTAAGCGATTTTGGCCGTTGCATATCAAAGCACGCCAGTCATTCCTTTTTAGCGATAACTGACGCCAATTGGAAACCCCAAGGGAGTTCAAGTCATCCTCCACCTGTTGTTTCCATCTCAGTCGAGGCCTCCCCCTTCCTCTGCTGCCGAATTCAGGCGACGATAGGAAAACCTTCTGTGCTGGAGCTTCTTTGTCCATTCGCATAACATAGCCCAGCCAGCGGAGTCTTTGGGCTTTAATTCGCTGGACTATGGTCAGATCTGCGTAGAGCTCGTACAGCTCATCGTTAAATTTCCTTCGTTACTCGCCGTTGGCATCACGGGAAGGACCATAAATCTTCCGGAGAACTTTTCTCTCAAATACTCCAAGGGCCATCTCATCTACATCAGGACAGGTATGATGAGAGACTTATCTATAAAGCGTGATCTTTGTTCTTCGAGAGAGGACTTTACTTCTCAATTGCCTACTCAGTCCAAAGTAGCGCTTGTTGGCAAGAGTGATTCTCCGCTGGATTTCTAGACTGATATTATTTTCGGTGTTGATACTGGTTCCCAAATAGACGAAGTCCCTCACAGTTTCAAGTTTGTAACTATCAACAGTGACATGGCTGCCAAGGCGCAGGTGCGCCGATTCTTTCTTTGATGACAGCAAATACTTCGTCTTGTCCTCGTTCACGGCAAGACCCACTTTTTTCGCTTCCTTATCCAGTCCAGAGAAGGCAGCGCTTACGGCGCGGTTGTTAAGGCCAATGATATCAATATCATCGGCATACGCCAGCAATTGCACGCTCTTGTAAAAGATTGTACCATTGCGGTTTAGCTCTGCTGCTCGAATTATCTTCTCCAGCATCAGATTGAAGAAATCGCACGAAAGGGAGTCGCCCTGTCTGAAGCCTCGTTTGGTTCCCTATGTACAGTCACTTCTCAGAGCAGAAAACCCAGGACATCGCCATGGATCTCTGCGCAGTGGAACCACCCGGGGTTTTACCTCGGCCAAGGACTGTCACTTTCAATGTAACCCTGTTTAGTATGTTTTGTCCCATTCCGAAACTATCATCCTCCCCCCTTGCAGCAGGGCTGCAAGATATTCTTTTGTTACGGGCGGGCGTTGAGCCGAACCCCGGACCAAAAGAATGGATATGCAGTGTCTGTTGCAAAAAAATATATGTTAAACGGTCGCATTCTGTGCAATACTTCTCGTGTAAGAGATGGCTCCATAAATCTGGATGTTCAGGGCTTAACCCTAACATCCACAGACCCCGTACTTTCTTTAGTACTTTCGTGGCCCCTTGCTGTTTGCGCCGTCGGGCGTCCCGCGGTAAGCGCCGTTCAAGCGCACCCCTACCGCCACCTTCTAGTAGCAATACTAATAATAATAATGTCTTAACGACTAGCAGCATTTCTGCTATACCCGCCACACAAATTCCAGACTATTGCTCGTGCCTTATGGCGTCAACATCACGCGCAGCAGCTCAACACTCTTGCTCCCACCGGAGCAGTTTAGACATGAGCAACTCCGAGCATCAGTCTCTGTCTGTTTCGTTACACCCCCCCTCCCGTTTACACGTGAGTCAGGATCAGCATCTTCTTGCACCTGTCTCGACGTGTACTGTTTGTCGGCAAAGATTATACACGCTCGCGTCATCGGTCAAATGCAATAACTGCTTAGGCCAATGCCACGTGCATCTATGCTCTGGGCTCGCGAACAGGAATCTTTGGACGGATGCGTTCATTGCACCATGCTGTAACACGCCTCAGCCTACGACGCCAGCCAACCCGGTTACACCAGGTCCACAGCTAACTAGGCTGAGGCACAGCCTTGGTCTTCGCCTACCAACACCTGGGCGAACACATCCGTCTCTCACGCCTTTGGTTAACTCGACATCGACCCCACCGGCGCACTTCCAAATCTTACAGCACAACTGTAACGGATTAACTGGTAAGATCGCAGAGATAACCAACTTGATGACGCAATATGACATAAAACTTGCCGCAATCCAAGAAACCAAGCTCAGTCCAAGGTCGGACCTCATTACCTATGGTGGATATAACATTCACCGGAAGGACCGTCATAGAGTAACAGGAGGTCTGGGAGGTGGTCTAGCGTTCATAACGCACAACTCTGTACAGTATCATCTATTTGATACCGACATCGAAGGAACGGATGATATCTTAGAAAGCCAAGGTATTACCATCCGTACAGGAGATGTCGATCTGCAAATCATAAACATCTACATACCCCCTGTCTCAAGTTGCCCCACCGGTTATCACCCCGACATTAGCTTGCTATTACGAGGAGATAACCGCGTGATCCTGGGCGACTTCAATGCGCACCACGATATGTGGCACTCAAACTTGCCAGCAGACAGTAGGGGGCATGTACTCGCAGAACAAATAGATGATACGGCTTTCTGTACATTGAACGGAGACGCCCCTACGAGAGTATCGGGTAACTGCTATAGTTCGCCAGATATTTCTATCGTAAGTGCAGGACTATTGAACAACACCAATTGGCGACCCATACTCACGTTGGCGTCTGACCATCTCCCAATAGTCATTACCATCGAACGACCGACGGACTTTATAACACCTGAGCATGGTACATACATCAACTTTACCAAGGCGGACTGGGACAGTTTTCAGACATATACGGACGAATCCTTGGCTGCTCTATCCATTCCTACGGACGTACGCAAAGGCGAACGAGACTTCCGCAACATCATTGACTTGGCCTCTAGACGCTTCATTCCTGCGGGTCGAATATCTCGAATAAGACCAAATTTCCCCGCGGAGGCAGCGGCCATGGCTAGAGAAAGAGATGAAGTGCGAAGTCTCAATCCCGCAGACCCCCGTATAAGGGATCTCAACGCGGAAATTCGTAGGTTGGTCGATAAACACAAACTGGCCAAATGGAAACAACACCTAGAGCAATGCAACCTCTCTGACGGTGTTGGCAAATTATGGACTACGGTCAAAGCTCTATCTAATCCAACACAACACAAGGATAAAGTAGATATTACTTTCGGTGACAGGGTGAAGAAGGACCCTAGGGGATGTGCGAACTCCTTCTGTAGACAATTTGTACTACATTCCCCACCCGATAGAGCTAAACGTAGAACCATGCGACAGGCGCGTAAATACAAAAACCAAAACACGCCCATTGTCATCACTGCCTCAGAGGTCAAGGAAGCCATCAGACAGGCTAAGCCCTCAAAATCCATCGGCCCCGACGGCATTGCCATGAAGATGCTGAAACATCTAGGCCAGGAGGGACACAAATACTTAGCGGCTCTATTCAATCTTTCACTGAACACTTTCGTCATTCCTGAAATATGGAAAAAGGCGAGAGTGGTTCCATTATTAAAACCTAGAAAGCCGGCAAACATAGGCGATTCATATCGCCCTATATCACTT
Organism: Campiglossa producta; assembly: GCA_964058755.1. Lineage (NCBI taxonomy): Eukaryota > Metazoa > Arthropoda > Insecta > Diptera > Tephritidae > Campiglossa > Campiglossa producta. Next base: position 77,581,754 of record CAXKVI010000004.1, read on the forward strand.
TTGTCGCCGGTAGTGAAGACGCTAGAGTCCATTTTGCTCCCGTATTACACCGCAAATCTGCACCTGGCTAATCATCAACATGGCTTCCGTAAGCTGCACAGCACCACCACCGCACTCAATGCCATTACAACGCAAATAAATAGCGGTCTAAATCAAAACCAACCAAATCACAGGACTGTGTTAGTGGCACTTGACTTGTCGAAAGCTTTTGACACAGTCAACCATGCCACTCTCATACAAGATCTATTAGAAACACAAATACCTGATGGGTTAAAGAGATGGACCGCTAATTACTTGAATGGGCGGCAGGCGTCGGTCAACTTTAGAAACGCAACATCAAAACCAAGACGAATTAGACAGGGGGTGCCACAGGGTGGTGTCCTATCCCCGACACTGTTTAATTTCTATCTATCGAAGATGCCCCCACCACCAGAGGGTGTCTCCGTCGTTTCTTATGCTGACGACTGTACAATAATGGCGACGGGGAAGGGCCCCTATACTGATGAACTCTGTAATAAAATCAACGGTTACCTCTGCGACCTTTCCAGGTTTTTCACAGAGCGAGATCTGACGATATCTCCGACTAAATCAACGGCGACGCTTTTTACGACGTGGACGCAACAGGTGAGAAATGAATTAGACATTTTCGTTGACGGCACTAAGCTACCAACTGTCAGCCACCCAAAGTTATTAGGGATGACATTGGATAATACTTTCTCATTTGCTGGTCATGTGTCTGCAATGGTCTCAAAGGTACGTGGTCGCAACAAGATCCTCAAGTCACTTGCCGGCAGTACTTGGGGAAAAGACAAAGAAACGTTGTTGACTACATATAAGGCCATTGGCCGACCAGTCTTTGACTATGCTGCACCCATATGGTCGCCTAATGTACATAACACCAACTGGACGAAGTTACAAGTCTGCCAAAATACTGCCATCAGAACTGCTACGGGATGTCTCCTCATGTCTTCCGAGTCTCACCTCCATCAGGAGGCAAAACTGCTCAATGTAAAAGAGCATGCGGAAATGCTGAGCAAGCAATTCCTTCTGAACTGCCACAAGCCAGCACATCCAAACCGTCATCTTTTGGACATAGATCCGCCCCCGAGAGACATAAGGAAACATCTCCGTAAACATTATGATGAGATCCGGCATCATATTACCTTGCCGTTTGATCTGCAGAATCATAAGCGGGCTCTAACCGACATCCACACCGAGTCTGGATATAGTGTAAGGTTAAACTCCTACTTGTCCAGACTTAATGACACAATCTCAAACACATGCCCTGCATGTGGTAGGACCCCCCATGATACTCTACATCTCTTCAATTGTTCATTTGAACCTACTCTTCTAACCCCTCTGTCCCTCTGGACAAACCCTGTTGAAACTGCACGTTTCCTTGGACTCCCCTTAGAAGAGCTTGATGAAGATCTTCGGAATGATCATACACTCTAGACTGGGCAATGCATTGTTAACAACAACAACAACAAGCCTCGTTTGGTTTCAAATGGCTCAGAGAGGTCCTTCCCGATTCTGACGGAGCTGTTGGTATTGCTCAACGTCATTTGGCAAAGCCGTATAAGCTTTGCAGGGAAGTCAAATTCAGACATGGCGGCATACAGGCAACTCCTTTTTGCGCTGTCAAAAGCGGCTTTGAAATCGACAAAGAGATGGTGTGTGTCGATTCTTTTATCATGGGTCTTCTCCAGGATTTGGCGTATCGTGAAAATCTGGTCGATGGTAGACTTACCAGGTCTAAAGCCACACTGATAAGGTCCAATCAGTTTGTCTACGGTGGGCTTCAGCCTTTCACACAACACGGTAGAAAGAAGAACTATTGTTAGCCCGGGGTTAATTAACAGCATAAACTGGCAACCTACGGTGGCCTTGTCATCCGACCACCTGCCTATCATCCTGTCTGTCGATCGTGCCACGGATTTCATTACTTCGGCGAAAAGAACATACGTGAAGTTCAAAAAGGCTTATTGGGTCGGCTTTTTGGAATTCACGGAGAGCTCCTTTGGTGATCTTCCCATTCCCACTGACGTACACGTTGGCGAGCGTAACATACGTGAGGTCATTAAAAAGGCTACAGCCCGTTTTATACCAGCTGGTAGGATAAAAGATATTAGGCCTAACTTCCCAGCTGAGGCCGCAGCCTTGGCCAACGAACGTGACCTCATACGCAACATCGATCCTTCTGGCCCACAGATCGGTGATCTCAACCTGGAAATCAGACGGCTGGTTAACGTACACAAACAAACCAAATGGGAGGAACACCTCAGGTCTTGTAACCTCTCTACCGGTGTTGGGAAATTATGGTCCACCGTCAAGTCCTTGTCGAATCCTTCGGGTCCACCAAAAAATGTCGGCATTATCTTTGGTGACAAGACATTAAATGACCCCAGGAAATGTGCAGAGGCTTTTTGTCGACAATATGTCCCACACCCTGCGCAAGACAGGACAAGACGTGGAATCTTCAGGCGCGCGCATAAACACAAAAACTATGCCCCCGTTCCCATCACCGCTACAGAGGTTCAAGAGGCCATCCGGAAGGCCAAAAATTCCAAAGCCATGTTGTTGTTGTTGTTGTTAACAACAAAACACTCCCCGAAGGTTTTGGGGAGTGATGCCGAAGTTGACAGTCCTTGGCCGGATATGACCCCGGTACGCTGCGGTACTCCCTTGCGGTACTGCCCGACTGTCGTGGTAGCGATTTGGTATGACCAGTGGAACCTTCTAGGTCATGGCATCCCTCCATCCATGAGGAAGGAGAAGATGGGTAATGAGAGGTGAGAGGCATCATATCCGTAGATCAACCATCGAGTAGCACGTCAATTACCTATGTGCATATTAGTCGCCTCTTACGACCGGTATGCCTACCTCGGGCATATTCTAAACCCCTAACCCGCAGGGGGTAGCCATCGGCCCTGATGGCATAGCCATGGTGCATCTAAAGCATATCGGCCTAGCGGGAGTTAAATATTTAACTGCCGTCTTCAATTTGTCTCTGATCACAGCTGTCATACCCGACAAATGGAAGCAGGCAACTGTGATCCCACTACTAAAGCCTTGCAAGCCAGCTAACGTTGGGGAGTCATATCGCCCGATATCACTCCTCTCGCCAGTAGTAAAGACACTTGAAGCGGTCTTACTCCCGCTCTATACATCACATTTGATGTTAGCTGACCACCAACATGGCTTCAGGAAAGGTAGGAGCACAACATCTGCTCTAAATGTCATAAACACTCAGATAACTGATGGTCTAAATCAAAACAGGCCTAATGACAGGACGGTTCTAGTTCCACTTGATTTGAGTCAAGCTTTTGACACAGTAAATCATGGGCAACTTGTAGCTGATTTGGAAGTCACTCCCCCCTGTCTAAAGCGTTGGACCGCCAATTATCTCAGTGGTCGTCGGTCGTCTATTGTATTCAGAAACAAAAAATCTAAAGCCAGGAAGATAAAACAAGGGGGTACCACAGGGTGGTGTCCTTTCCCCGTTATTGTTTAACTTCTATATTTCGAAGCTTCCTCCTCCACCAGAAGAAGTTACGATTTTTTCTTACGCAGACGATTGCACGATATTGGCAACTGGTACTTCCGTTGATGAGCTGTGCTCTAAAATAAATGGTTATCTCCCCTCTCTAGTCGAGTTCTTTACTGCCCGAAGCTTGACATTGTCGCCAACAAAGTCTTCGGCGACCTTATTCACGACGTGGACAGCGCAGGTTGGCATGGAATTAGAAATTTATGTAGGTGATCATAAAATACCTACTGTCTCTCACCCAAAAATCTTAGGAGTGACTTTCGACACCATGCACACTTTCGCTGCCCATTCAGCTGCAATTGTCTCAAAATTACAGAGCCGTAACAAAATCCTCAAATCACTAGCCGGCAGTACTTGGGGTAAAGACAAAGAAACGTTTAATATATATCTTTTTGAATTAGACATTTTCGTTGATGGCACTAAGCTAGCAACTGTCTTTAGGGATGACACTGGATAATACTTTCTCATTTGCTGGTCATGTGTCTGCAATGGTCTCAAAGGTACGTGGTCGCAACAAGATCCTCAAGTCACTTGCCGGCAGTACATGGGGAAAAAAACAAAGAAACGTTGCTGACTACATATAAGGCCATTGGCCGACCAGTCTTTGACTATGCTGCACCCATATGGTCGCCTAATGTACATAACACCAACTGGACGAAGTTACAAGTCTGCCAAAATACTGCCATCAGAACTGCTACGGGATGTCTCCTCATGTCTTCCGAGTCTCACCTCCATCAGGAGGCAAAACTGCTCAATGTAAAAGAGCATGCGGAAATGCTGAGCAGGCAATTCCTTCTGAACTGCCACAAGCCAGCACATCCAAACCGTCATCTTTTGGACATAGATCCGCCCCAAGAGACATAAGGAGACATCTCCGTAAGCATTATGATGAGATCCGGCATCATATTACCTTGCCGTTTGATCTGCAGTATCATAAGCGGGCTCTAACCGACATCCACACCGAGTCGGTAGACACTTTTGTCGGATCTCTACCTGTGAATCCCTTTCTGAACAGTCCTCCACCGGATATTGCTGAAGAAGAACGCAGCTTACCAAGGGAGACAAGAGTGACCTTGGCACAGCTTAGGTCTGGATATAGTGTAAGGTTAAACTCCTACTTATCCAGACTTAATGATACAATCTTAAATACATGCCCTGCATGTGGTAGGACCTCCCATGATACTCTACATCTCTTCAATTGTTCATCTGAACCTACTCTTCTAACCCCTCTGTCCCTCTGGACAAACCCTGTTGAAACTGCACGTTTCCTTGGACTCCCCTTAGAAGAGCTTGATGAAGATCTTCGGAATGATCATACACTCTAGACAGGGCAATGCATTGTTAACAACAACAACAACGACAACAAAGAAACGTTGTTGGTAACGTACAAGGCAATTGGTCGGCCGATCCTGAACTATGCGTCGCCGATATGGTCGCCGGGGCTTGCAGACGTTCACTGGAATCAGCTTCAGGCCTGTCAAAACACCGCGCTCAGAACCGCTACGGGGTTGTAATGTAGCTGGCTGTTGGGGCAAGGCCACGGTGGCAAGTGGCATGGTGGCATCCCGCTAGCTCGTCGGTTGGGGTGAGTTTTTGCTCACCAGCCTTGCCTACAGCTACACAAACAAAAAAAAGGTTCATGCCTGGGTGGAGTCTAAATTGATAGGTAAGAAAGGAAAAGGGTTGAAAGGGAGAGGCCTGTCCGTGTCAGGTGGAGTCATCCCGCCCCTCTCGTGCATAGATCATGAACGACCTTGGACTCCACTTTGACTCCGCTCACCGAGTGGAGTCCCCTTTGCCTGACACATGTCCGTCCGTCAGTTATCGTCCCATGTTTCTAATTCGTCCTGTCTGTCCTAGTCGCCTCACATTCACGTCCCCTCTAATGCACAAGTACAACACCCACACCAATCAGCTGCTCACTTAGCCAGACATGGTATCTTTCTTTCAGCCCATATAAACCAAAAAAAAACTATGAACAAACAAACCAAAACAAATTCTTTTCAAGTTTCACAACCTTAGTTTATTTATATAGCTAAAAAAATTAAAATTATTGAAACGGTTTTAAGAAAAACAAAAAAAAAATTAAACTTCTAACTCAATCCAAAATTCAAAAAAGGAATTAACCGAAATTATAAATTAGCTTACAACTAGTAAAAAAAATTTTATAATAGAAAAATAAAAAGATGAAAACTTACAACTATAGATACCATTAAAATTCGGCGCTTAAAAATTAAAAGAAATAGAATTAAAGAAAAGGGAAAATAAAATGAAAATCTAACGAAAGGCGTTTAGTTAAATCAAAAAAAAAAAAACAAATGGATTAAAGAAAAGAAAACTCTTATAATAAAAGAACGTTTAGTTCAATGAAGCAAACCAAAAAAATTCAAAAATAACTTGATCAAAAAACTCCACTTCAACATAAGCGTTGTTTAACCGACTCTTAAATAAAAGAAAATTAAAACAAAACAGGAATGATTAATAAAAAAACTAAGGCCTATCGGACGACCACTGTGCGCCGATAGCTTGCCCTACTCCCCTAGCTTCCAATATGGCAAAAAATTATATATACGTATGTACATAGGTAATATTTTTAGATCTCTTAATCACTAGCACTTACCGATCATCCCGTTGACAGAGGCGCCTGCGTCGCGGAGAGCGGGTAGCTGGAAAGAAATAAAACCTAACCCATACATATATAAGAATTCCTGTCTTGGAAGGCTTCACCTACTCACGAGTAGGTAGGAGAGGTAACCAAAACAAAATTGGAAATTATTCGGACGTGCGGTTGCCGTCCGAATCAAAGCAAAAATTGTGCTAATGATTAAATAAAAAAACTAATAAATGCTTTGCAAGCAAACAAATTAAACATTAAAACAAAGCAAATTAAAAATTTAATCAGGACGTAAATTGAAAACTGAAACTGCAACTAAATAACGAGAGTGAAAACTAAGAATGGGATGATAAATAAAGAAAACTATCTAAAAAAAACTTGCATAAAAAAGTTGTGTGGGAGGGTGTGGAAAATTTGGATGCAAAGGCTTCGATAAGCAGAAAGGTTAAAATCCAAAGCGAAATTAAAATTTATAAAAAAAAGGAAAAAAAAAAAACGTATGAACGTAAAGAACAAAAATCCTGTTTACAAAATTTTATAAAAAAGGAGGCTTTTGAACTTGAACAAAAAAAGGTGAAATTCGAAAGAAAGAAAAGTTAGTTATAGAAAACTAAAAAAGTGAAAACAAAGAAATAGCAAAACTAGGCAGTATTGGAAATAACTAAGTAAGAAAATGAATTGAAAAAAAAACGAGAAAATTAACTTAGCAAAAACACAATTAGAAATAAAAATACTATTAGGGTAGGTCGGAATACAAACAAAAAAAGAATAAAAATTTATAATATCTAATTAAACTAAAATTTTAGGAAAATTCTAACGAAAAGAAACATAATGTGACCACTGTATAAAAAATTAAACTTAATTACTTTAAATTTAACAACGTCGTATAAAAATATAGTAGAGGTGAATTGAAATGCAGGGCAGAATAAAATAATATTAGGGTGGCAAAAGAATTTATATGATGATACAGCGGGAAATAATATTGGAATTTAACTTAGGCAAAAAACTTTAGGAAATTAAAAAGTGAAAAATAACAAAAATTTGAATATTGACTAATGATAGTGAAGCGAAAATTATTTCAATAAAACGATATATAAAAAAAACAAGATTTGAAGCGGCCGCGGTGATTCGTCTCCTTCCTCTCCTCGATCTTCTCTCAACAATGGTCTTTGTTTCCAAAAAATGTATGTTGGTGTGGTGGTGTTTGCTGTGGCATGAGCGCTTTGAGGCAACTTGTTGTTTTTGGCGTGGAGCCCAGTGCCAGTAAAATGCTACTTCTGACCCCTTTGGTTCGTTGATGTGTTTCTCCTAGGTATTATATAACTTGCAGTAGTGGTGGTGGCGGTATAGGCAGGCAAATTAAGTTTCCAGTTGTTGTTGCTTTTTCTACAGGGATAGTGACAAAAAAATATTTTCTTAGGGCCTAGCACTATTAGGGCGACAGAGACATGGGTGCAAGTGAATATACCCTTTAAACAGCCTGGATTTAATTAGAAATCAATTAATACATTTCCTCACTTAAATTTTCCGAGCAGGTATATTCACTTTGAACCCTCAGTTACATTTTGGGGCTAACACTCACTCAACCAGCGGATCTGGGAACTGTACTCCTTACGGACCGTTACTGTGGTCCACCAAAAAAAGAATTTTCATATACAAAAAACTGTTTTAAAATTTTTCAGCACTTTCTTCACATACGGGTAAAGGTGTCCGCACTCACTTTGCTCAACTTTTGATTTGTCTCATTGCCTCGCTTAGCTTGGCGATCGTACCTCTTAGGCAAAAAGTTCGCTTTCACTCAATCACGACGGACACCCATACATCTAACAGATTTGGCGGGACACGACAGATATCCACTTTCACAACACAAATTTCACCCATACTAACGGATACATATTCAGACACCTAAATACATGTACTTGACTTTCATTACATAACAAATACATACAAGGAAAACTCCGTTGCTGTTACCACCCAGATACAGCGGTGTTCGGACTTTCACAATGTTGCATTAACCCACAGGCTGCCGCTACAGGCTCGGATGCCGCCGATGTTGCATGCAACATGGAGCGTGTCCGTAAAAAGATTCAAAGCGCAGTCTGTCTTATCCTGGTTTTGGTGTGCCCAACGTGTGGCTTCGACCCACGACCTAAGGCCGGGCTATCCCCTTACTTTTTTATCATTTAATCAGGGTAACGCGTTGTTATGGGCAGCACTCAGAATTATTTCTACTTTATTACTACTAAAATCTATATCACAGGTATCTAGAGATTATTATGGCGTTAAAGCTATATCACAGTTAAAGCTACATCACAGGTAAGTATCTATATCTATATCACAGCTTAGCAGGTTACTATAAAGGGTGTCAATAATAAAAAAATATAAAAAGATTAGTCAATAAATGGGCAAATAAATAAATAAATAATCACAAAAAATTTAATTAATAAAATAAAAAAAAAATCAATAAATACAAATATAATTACGAAAAAAAAAGGTATAAATAAATGTCAACATGGGTATGTCCCGTCCAGTCAAGCCTTCACGACATAAAACATGCAACACTTCTACATACGCTACGCTACATGCAACAATTAAAACAAACATGCAACATAGACTTATGCAACAAAAATATCTTTAGCATGGTATACGCCTATTTTCTTTCCCTTCATATCGCCGAGTTCGTACATTGAATTTCCAATCGCTTTCAGGACTACACACTTAACTTGCTTTGGGGCAAGTTTAGCGTTGTAGTTTTCAATCTTCGAACTCTGCTTGAAATTTCGGCGGTATACCACTTGTCCGGTTTGGAATTTCACATCTTTGCTCCTAGTGTTGTAAAACTTTTTGCTCCGCTCATGTGCTAGCTTGAGCTCCCTCATTATCGAATCTCGTATACTTTGTAGCCTATCGACTTTCACATCTATCTGCATATCTACATCTTTAACTGCCCCCAATTTGCGGCATATTTCATACGATGCCCCATGTTGCATCATGGGCATACCAAATGTAGCATAGTATGGGGTGCAGTTTATCGAAGAGTGTATAGCACTGCGAAGAGCAAAAGCCGCATCGCTGATACACCTATCCCAATTCTTTTGGTTATCTTTGATGGAAGATCGTACTATCTGTAGCACTGAGCGATTGACTCTCTCCGCTGCATTTCCTTGAGGGGAATAAAAAGCGGTTCGAACGTGTTTCGCCCCATACCTTCCCAGAAATTTTGAGAACATGTCGGAGACAAATTGTTTTCCGTTATCGGAATGCACGTATTCCGGAACCCCAAAGATGTGAAAAACCTCTTTTTCTAAAAATTTAATTACATCTAAGGACGTGGCTTTACGCATAGGTTTTAAAAACACAAACTTGGAAAAATGGTCAAGACACACAAACACATAAACATTACCATCACTAGTACGTGGGTATGGACCCATAAAGTCGATAAACAAACGTTGGAAAGGTCTCTCGGTTACGTGTTGCTTTCCCATGGGCGGTTTATGAAAGACGTTTTGAGTTTTGTTTCCCTTGCAAACTTCGCATTCTTTCAGGAAGTTTTGGACGTCGGTTACCATACCAGGCCAATAGTATTTTTCACGTATGCGGGCTAATGTTTTATGGATGCCCCCGTGTCCGGCCGAAGGTGAGCTGTGGGAGGCTTCCACCAACCCCGCACGCAACTCCGCCGGTACCCAGAGTTTCCAGGCTTGGTCCTGCTGAAGTTCGTCCCCCCGGTCAAACTGTGTCCGTTTATAAACGTAGCCGTCCGACACGCACAGTTCTGTAAGTTTGTCTTGGTTTTCTGTCACTGTTTTCCTAAGTTCGTCATACTCTTCAGTTTTAAAGTAGTCCGAGTCTAAGTCAACGTCCATTAGTCTGTCTGATAGCTGCATTTCCTCCATGTGCGCTCGCGACAGCGTGTCGGGTACAACATTGAGTGCTCCTTTTCTGTGCTCGATTTTAAAGTCGTACGCCTGAAGTTTTAAACTCCACCTCGCGAGTCTCCCAGAAAGGTCTTTCTGGTTCATTAACCATTTGAGACTCGCGTGATCAGTTATGATCGTGAAGGGTAAACCTTCGACGTACGGCCTAAATCTTTTCACACTTATCACCGCAGCGTAGCACTCCAGCTCGGTGATGCTGTAATTACGCTGCGCTTTGTTCAGCTTGGCGGAAATGTAAGCTATCGGTCGTTCGTTGTTCTCGTCGTCTAACTGGAAGAGCACCCCGCCCACTCCGTCGGTTGAAGCATCGCACTGGATATAAAAGTGTCTGTCAAAGTCAGGGTGTACCAGTACGGGAGCGGAAATCAAACTCTCCTTTAGTCGCTCAAACGAACTCCTTGCTTCGTCTGTCATAGTAAATTTTTTGATTTTATCTTTCGTGAGACAGTCGTGCAGCGGAGCTGCAATGGTTGCGTAGTCTTGGATAAAACGTCGGTACCAGCCTGACATCCCTAGAAACCGTCGGAGCTGTTTTGGCGTTTTTGGTTCGGGGAAATCCCTCACAGCCGCAACCTTGTTCGCATCGGTTTTGAGACATCCATCGCCCACTACGTAACCTAGGTACCTAACTTCCTTGAAACAAAACTTGCTTTTCTCGACATTTATTGTAAGGTTAGCTTCACGTAAACACTTAGCGACCTTTTCCAACAACACTAAATGAGACGGAAAATCTACAGAACAAACTAGCAAGTCGTCTAAATAAACAAACACACAATCACGTAAAGAAGCGGGTATAACCTTGTCCATCAATCTACACATTCTTTGCGCTGCATTACACAGTCCAAACGGCATGACTGTATAATGGTATAGGGGACGCCCTGGCACTGTAAACGCGGTTTTCTCTCGGGATTTCTTTTCCAAAGGTATTTGCCAAAAGGCATCTTTTAGGTCGATGGCCGAAATGAACCTCGTGTTTTGGAGTCGGCTGAGAATCCCATCGATGTTTGGAAGTGGATAAGCGTCCTTAATAGTTCGCTCATTCACTTTCCTCGCATCGAGACAGAGACGCTTCTTTTCACCCTTTATCACCAGCGATACGGGAGAGCTCCAACTGCTATTGCTTTCCTCAATCACCCCTAGACCCAACATGCGATCTAACTCAGCAAAAACATGTTTTTGGATCGCTGGTGATATTGGGTAGTGTCTCTGTTTCACTGGGAGATTCTCATCCGAAACCTCAATCACGTGTTCCTCTACATTGGTTTTCCCTAACCCCAAGACAGCAAAGGACGGGAACTGTGCCTTGACTCTTTCTAATGCAACACTTTGCTCTTTCGTAAGGACATGTTGCACGGCATCAAACGACAAGTCGCCTTCGGCAGGTACCAATTCTGCAACGGCAGAGTGGGCCGAACGTACCATCGTTCCTCGACTTACAACATCCAGGTCGAAAGCCTGCCAAAAGTCTACCCCTAAATACACTTCCTGTTGGAGGCCTAGCACGACTAGGAATTCTAACTCTTTTATTTCTCCTTCCCATAGAACTGGCAGAGTGATAGCACCTACCACCGGCGTTTCGCCGCCGTTTGCCGTTCGGATATTCTGATTAGCCAACTTAATGATGCTATCTTCTCTGCCCTCTATCAACTTTTCAAATTTTTTACCTAAACAGTTCGCGCCAGCCCCCGAATCTAACAAAGCAAGAACTTCTTTGCCTCCAATTTCGGTTCGCGCAAAGAACCGATTATCTCCTTTGAGAGTTACAATCGTGGACACTATTTTCTGGTGTATTCTTTTCATTATCTTTCTCTTCTCTCGCATCCTTTTTATCTTCATGTAATTTCGCTTTTTTATTAAAATTTCCTCTGTAAAAATCCTGTTTCTTGCTTCCTCATACTCTATCTTCCTCTGATGTAGACTTTTTGGCAGAACCTTCTTCCCTTCTATTGCACCACCCCTGTCTTTCACACCGCTGTCTCTTTTTAAAATTTGGACTCCGGGTGGTCTATCTCCTGGCGAGGGCCCCCGGCAATCTCCGCCAGTCGTGAGTTTCCCGGCCCAGGTTTAAAAACACAAAAGGACGTATCTTTACCACACGCAAAACAGATCATATTATGAAACGGGGACTTACAATGATTTTCTTTCTTAAGCTCGGACGGATTCTTGACAAAATAATCAACAGGCATTCCACACGCATAACATAACATTAAATGATAAGGGGACGCACAGAACGAATTGGTGGTGGGATTGGGACCAAAAGATGGCTTCGGCTGGGCCGAAGATCCTTGCGTTGCAGGCGTTTGCTGCTGGAACGGCGCTTTACGCTGGAAATTGTTGTTTGTGATCGCATCTACGGGAGCCTGTTTTACTTCCCCATCCGCAGGTGTCACTTCGGGGTAACCTAACTCGCTAACTGCCTTTGCTCTACTTTTGTTTTCTTTAATGAGCCGTTCAGCTCGTCGACACTCGGCCTTCAGCTCAGCCAGCGTGTCGATTTTTGACGCAAACGTTAAATTTGCCAAGTAGGGCTTCAGGTTCCCCCTAATTATCCCAACCAGCTCCTTCTCAGGGATACTTTTCCGGAGCCGGAAAGTCAAATTATGGACCTCACCGTAGAAGTCGTCGAACCCTTCCAGTGGCTGTTGTTTGCGTTCCATGATTTCGCGGATTATCTCGTAATCGGACTCCGCTGTCTTGAAGTGGGCTAGCAGCTCCGCCCTTAGCTCGGGGTACCCAAAATCGGGTTCGTCCGAGTTGTCCTCTAAGACCTGCCAGTACCACTTCAAGGCGGAGCCCGTCACGAGACAATGGAAGTCGGTGAAGAGCTGAAAGTGTGAAATGTTGTGTTGCTGTCGCAACTTCTCGATTCTGAAAAGAAAGCTCTCCACCGTGATTCCCTTGTTCGTGCCGTCAAACTTTACGTGCCACTTGTCCAGGTCCATCTTCTTCCATTTCGGTGGGTCCTGGGTGTTTCCCGATGAACCTGAACCCCCATGCAACGTAGTATCTGAACCGACACGTTGGTTGGCTGTTTCGGTTCGGTTGCCCCTATCCGGAGTCGATGACTGAGCAGGCCGGTTCCCTAACCCATGTCCCGAGGTTTCCATCCCAGCGACTCGGTTACTGAGGTTTGAAACATTTTCGCGGATATTGCGGACCTCGTCCATGTACTGCGCCATTAACTCATTTTGTTCCGCCATCATCACCATCATCTGGTTCAGCTGAGTCATGGAGATGGCCGTTGGAGTTGGTCCGCCTTGCCGCTGTTTCGCACCCTCAGCATCCTGGTCCTTGGATGGCTCCCTGGGCTTGGGAATGGCGCCGGTGCCTGCTCCGCCAACTGCTCCAGCTACTGCCCTCCCTACTGCTCCCTCCTGCTCTGAATCGGACATATTGAATAACTCGTCGATTTTTCGCGAAAAGCTACTTTCCCCCCCAGAAAACGAAAAGGTTTCGGTTATTCTAAAACTAGACGGACGGACTGATGGAATTGTATATTCCCCCGATGACCTGAAGACCCGCGAAGCACACCTGTTAACAAGGTCTGTTGGCAAAAGATCGGAATGAGTTATGCCCGTATCGATCTGTGTAAAAACCGATCCGACAACTTCGTCCCGCAACGCCCTGGTTCTGCTCCGTGTCACAATCCTGTTTAGGTCCAATCCACCAACAATCTCGTCCTGGGCGTCCTCCTTCTCCATACAACGAAAACTTTCTTCCGCCAATAGGAAGTCCGCGTCGCCAAGCGTTGTGCGAACCGGGAATAGGTATAGGGGTTCAGAGACACAGAAAAGAGAAGTTAGAGGAACTGGGTTTTCGACAAGAACCGAAATAAAAAGGAAGACGAAGGTTACACCAAAAGCAGAAACTTCAAAACTAACAAAAAAAAATGATTTGAAGTTATGAACGAAAATTAAAAGATTAATGCGAAGAGGTAGAGTAAGAAAAAAAAAAAAAGGTAAAAAAAAATTTCAAATCCCAAAAATTTCTTATAATGCTACCAGTGGTTAATCCCCAAAGAGAAAAATGGTTACAAAAGAAAAGAAAAAGGAAACAAGTGGCAAAAGTAAAAACAAATATAAAAAAAAAGGTAAAAAATATAAAAAAAGGTATAAAAAGTGTAAAACAAAAAAAAAATTTTTTTTTTTTTTTTTTTTTTTTTTGTCAAATGCTTCAACAGTTGAAGAGATAAATTTCCCTACAAAGTGTAAAATTCAATGATAAAATTCTAAAATTCAGTGATATAATAAGTAAAAAAAGAAAAAAATGATTAAAACTAATTATACTCAGGGGCCGAACTCAAATTCAAAACAAGGCCGAATGATATTTAAGTACCCGCAAAAATTAAATTTATGTGGATTAAAAAAAAACTTAGAATTTTAGAGATATACATTTAAATTCGCAAACAATATTCAGAAGGGTATTATGTATATAAAAATGGGGAAATATACATGTATATTACAAAAAAAAAATTCAACCTAAATAAATGAAATATACGTGGTATATAAATATGGTAATAAAGATATGTTTATATATATGTATGTAGATACGTGTATGTTATTGATATCAAAAAATTTGATAAATTGTTTTCAAGCTTTGTTGTTGCTTAAGGTTTGTTTACTGAAAAATGGAATTTGGTTTAGTATTGGTGTGTGTTGGTGTTGCACCTCGGCAAGGTCGTAGTGCATGTGAGTGAGTGGTCCGTTTGTCACTAGTCTTGGTCCTAGTCATCTAACGTCTCCCCAATCTGTCCATTTATTCAGTGTGGCACTGCAAGCCTAGTGGCACTGGCCTCAAGCTTGGTTGCCGCACTGACCGAAATCTCCTTCGTGTAGGCTGACTGCAAACCTCACGTACACGCGGTGCTGGACCACTTACACGGTGGCTTAAACAGTCACCTATACGCTAATACATCCATTTGTCAACATACTAGTCTTACCGCAGAATACCACTTATGCAAACATTGCAGTTCTCATAAGGAACTTCTACGGCAAGACAAGTATCCCCCCTTGTTTTTGTTGTAGTGGCACATATCGCGTCAGACTGATCTAAGCAACGTTGCCCCTACAACTGTCATCAGTCCAGTCAAAGAAGGAAATCGAAAGTAAGGTAAAGGAGAAGAGAGTAAACTAAAGTTATAAAATAAAGGACAGTTATTGAAACCCAAAAAAAAAGTTATGGAAAGGCAAGGAGGTCTTTTAAAGACAGGCAAGCAAAAAGAAAGGAAATTTACTATGGCAAAAAAATTGTTTAATGAATGAAAACTAAAACAAAATAGAAGATTAAAGATTGCAATCGAGAAAAAAAAAAAAAATATAAAAAAATTGCAAGTTAAAAATTCGAAAATTAACAATTGAAAAATGTAAATTGAAAAAAAAAAAAAAACAATTTAAAAATTAAAAACTTGAAAATTAAAAATTGGGCTATTTCGTTGGGCGCCATTGTAATGTAGCTGGCTGTTGGGGCAAGGCCACGGTGGCAAGTGGCATGGTGGCATCCCGCTAGCTCGTCGGTTGGGGTGAGTTTTTGCTCACCAGCCTTGCCTACAGCTACACAAACAAAAAAAAGGTTCATGCCTGGGTGGAGTCTAAATTGATAGGTAAGAAAGGAAAAGGGTTGAAAGGGAGAGGCCTGTCCGTGTCAGGTGGAGTCATCCCGCCCCTCTCGTGCATAGATCATGAACGACCTTGGACTCCACTTTGACTCCGCTCACCGAGTGGAGTCCCCTTTGCCTGACACATGTCCGTCCGTCAGTTATCGTCCCATGTTTCTAATTCGTCCTGTCTGTCCTAGTCGCCTCACATTCACGTCCCCTCTAATGCACAAGTACAACACCCACACCAATCAGCTGCTCACTTAGCCAGACATGGTATCTTTCTTTCAGCCCATATAAACCAAAAAAAAACTATGAACAAACAAACCAAAACAAATTCTTTTCAAGTTTCACAACCTTAGTTTATTTATATAGCTAAAAAAATTAAAATTATTGAAACGGTTTTAAGAAAAACAAAAAAAAAATTAAACTTCTAACTCAATCCAAAATTCAAAAAAGGAATTAACCGAAATTATAAATTAGCTTACAACTAGTAAAAAAAATTTTATAATAGAAAAATAAAAAGATGAAAACTTACAACTATAGATACCATTAAAATTCGGCGCTTAAAAATTAAAAGAAATAGAATTAAAGAAAAGGGAAAATAAAATGAAAATCTAACGAAAGGCGTTTAGTTAAATCAAAAAAAAAAAAAACAAATGGATTAAAGAAAAGAAAACTCTTATAATAAAAGAACGTTTAGTTCAATGAAGCAAACCAAAAAAATTCAAAAATAACTTGATCAAAAAACTCCACTTCAACATAAGCGTTGTTTAACCGACTCTTAAATAAAAGAAAATTAAAACAAAACAGGAATGATTAATAAAAAAACTAAGGCCTATCGGACGACCACTGTGCGCCGATAGCTTGCCCTACTCCCCTAGCTTCCAATATGGCAAAAAATTATATATACGTATGTACATAGGTAATATTTTTAGATCTCTTAATCACTAGCACTTACCGATCATCCCGTTGACAGAGGCGCCTGCGTCGCGGAGAGCGGGTAGCTGGAAAGAAATAAAACCTAACCCATACATATATAAGAATTCCTGTCTTGGAAGGCTTCACCTACTCACGAGTAGGTAGGAGAGGTAACCAAAACAAAATTGGAAATTATTCGGACGTGCGGTTGCCGTCCGAATCAAAGCAAAAATTGTGCTAATGATTAAATAAAAAAACTAATAAATGCTTTGCAAGCAAACAAATTAAACATTAAAACAAAGCAAATTAAAAATTTAATCAGGACGTAAATTGAAAACTGAAACTGCAACTAAATAACGAGAGTGAAAACTAAGAATGGGATGATAAATAAAGAAAACTATCTAAAAAAAACTTGCATAAAAAAGTTGTGTGGGAGGGTGTGGAAAATTTGGATGCAAAGGCTTCGATAAGCAGAAAGGTTAAAATCCAAAGCGAAATTAAAATTTATAAAAAAAAGGAAAAAAAAACGTATGAACGTAAAGAACAAAAATCCTGTTTACAAAATTTTATAAAAAAGGAGGCTTTTGAACTTGAACAAAAAAAGGTGAAATTCGAAAGAAAGAAAAGTTAGTTATAGAAAACTAAAAAAGTGAAAACAAAGAAATAGCAAAACTAGGCAGTATTGGAAATAACTAAGTAAGAAAATGAATTGAAAAAAAAAACGAGAAAATTAACTTAGCAAAAACACAATTAGAAATAAAAATACTATTAGGGTAGGTCGGAATACAAACAAAAAAAGAATAAAAATTTATAATATCTAATTAAACTAAAATTTTAGGAAAATTCTAACGAAAAGAAACATAATGTGACCACTGTATAAAAAATTAAACTTAATTACTTTAAATTTAACAACGTCGTATAAAAATATAGTAGAGGTGAATTGAAATGCAGGGCAGAATAATATAATATTAGGGTGGCAAAAGAATTTATATGATGATACAGCGGGAAATAATATTGGAATTTAACTTAGGCAAAAAACTTTAGGAAATTAAAAAGTGAAAAATAACAAAAATTGGAATATTGACTAATGATAGTGAAGCGAAAATTATTTCAATAAAACGATATATAAAAAAAACAAGATTTGAAGCGGCCGCGGTGATTCGTCTCCTTCCTCTCCTCGATCTTCTCTCAACAATGGTCTTTGTTTCCAAAAAATGTATGTTGGTGTGGTGGTGTTTGCTGTGGCATGAGCGCTTTGAGGCAACTTGTTGTTTTTGGCGTGGAGCCCAGTGCCAGTAAAATGCTCCTTCTGACCCCTTTGGTTCGTTGATGTGTTTCTCCTAGGTATTATATAACTTGCAGTAGTGATGGTGGCGGTATAGGCAGGCAAATTAAGTTTCCAGTTGTTGTTGCTTTTTCTACAGGGATAGTGACAAAAAAATATTTTCTTAGGGCCTAGCACTATTAGGGCGACAGAGACATGGGTGCAAGTGAATATACCCTTTAAACAGCCTGGATTTAATTAGAAATCAATTAATACATTTCCTCACTTAAATTTTCCGAGCAGGTATATTCACTTTGAACCCTCAGTTACATTTTGGGGCTAACACTCACTCAACCAGCGGATCTGGGAACTGTACTCCTTACGGACCGTTACTGTGGTCCACCAAAAAAAGAATTTTCATATACAAAAAACTGTTTTAAAATTTTTCAGCACTTTCTTCACATACGGGTAAAGGTGTCCGCACTCACTTTGCTCAACTTTTGATTTGTCTCATTGCCTCGCTTAGCTTGGCGATCGTACCTCTTAGGCAAAAAGTTCGCTTTCACTCAATCACGACGGACATCCATACATCTAACAGATTTGGCGGGACACGACAGATATCCACTTTCACAACACAAATTTCACCCATACTAACGGATACATATTCAGACACCTAAATACATGTACTTGACTTTCATTACATAACAAATACATACAAGGAAAACTCCGTTGCTGTTACCACCCAGATACAGCGGTGTTCGGACTTTCACAATGTTGCATTAACCCACAGGCTGCCGCTACAGGGTGCGTCCTTCTGTCACCTATATCTCATATACACAATGAGGTGGGTAATGCTTCCAGTTAGGGAGCATAATGAAATGCTAAACAAGCAGTACCTACTGAATTGCTGTAAACCACAGCATCCCGGTAGACAACTGCTTGAACTTATTCCGCCTCCTAGGACCATAAGATCGCATTTACGTAAACATTTTGACGAGATCCGACACTATATAACAACGCCGTTTGATCTACAGGTGCATAAACAGGCCTTGGGGCATATCCATACAACGTCTGTTGGCCATTACTCTGCGCTCTGTCCGCTAAACAATGTCTTACATGCCGCAACACCTGGCATTTCTGAAGAGGAGCGTCATCTTCCTCGAGAGACAATGGTCACTCTGGCTCAATTAAAGCGTTCAGCAGAATCAACCCGTCAGTACGTCGAAATAACTGACAGCAAAGTAGACTGCGGGTGTTTGTATTCGTAACGCCAGATAAGACGGATACGTCAAAGTAGAATTTGCTCTAAAATTGACGTACGTGACGCAACTGATGTATTGGCGGACTGATTCTGTTTCCCGCTTAAGGGTCGAATACATAAAGCTTTGTTAACCTCGCCTGACATTTGCTACCTCAAAACTTTGCGTCGAACTTCAGAGGTATGCTACAATGAACGCCTTGGCGCTTCTCTTTTATACATTTGTTTTCGTTATTTATTTCCTTGCATTCAGAGTGTTTTGGTTAATTTATTAATTTAATAGAGAAAAAATGAATTAATTATTATTTTCTCCAACTTTTTTTTCTTTAATTAAAGCAAACTCATCAACATCTGATTGTCAAAGCAAGCAAAGCAAGCAAAATTTGAGAGTTTGCCAAATTTGAACCTTGCTTCAACTTTGAGGTCTCCAATTTGCCATGCTTCGTTTAAATACCTACACTGAACTTTTCTGTCAAAGTCAAAGTTTGAGGTAAAGCCAAAATAAAGCTTTATGTAACTGACCCATTACGCTCTGGATATTGTAGCAGTTTCCTTGGACTCCCGTTAGAAGATATTGATGACAATTAGTAGGGCTCTTGATAATCGACAAATCGATTAGTCGAATAATCGATTTCGACTAGTCGTTTCCAAAAATATTCGATTATCACTAATCGACTAGTCGAATAGTTGCTTTTGACTAGTCGATTACTGGTCTGAAGACCCGGGTAATAAGGCGGGAAATTTCTACTGTAATTCGCATGCATGTCTAAGTGGTATCTGCCATTTTCGCCAATTTATTTGCTTCATTTCTTTGAAATTTAAAAAAAATGTAACAGGAGCACAGAATATTTGTGTAGGTAGATATACAAAAATGAAATTTTGAAAAATGTATGTATGTTTGTAGCAATATTTGTATGTATGTAGATAAAAAAAGTTTGAAAATTTTTTTTCATACTGCAAAACGTTGTATGTCAATATTATTCTTTCAGGTTTAAATGCGCAATGTACGCATCTTTCTCTTATTTTACGTTGCCGTTTGAATAAGTTAGTTGAAAGATTGATTTGTGGGGCAAAAGATATGTAAAAGTACATTAAATCACACCTAATTTTCCAAAGAACTCAAAAATTACAAACCTTACATAGAGAGTTTTGATGTATTACCAAAAATATACGGGAACATTAGAGTGCCAAAAAAAGTTCCACACTTTCTATCGGAATGATTAAGCTTGAGAATTTATTTTTTTTTGTAGCAAAATTGCTTCTGCACGCCAATGAAAGATTTCCTATGAAAATAAAAAACAAATTTGACATGTGAGAAATTATAAGCACCTGCAACTCTGGTGTCTTAGTTTCTGTTTGAAAGCTTTAGATTTGTAACAAACTTTTCAAAATGTTATTTGTTTCATGCGCTGCTAAGCGCTCTCCAATGATGCTGTTATGTCAGGCCGAGTTAAAATACAGGAGATGATTGAAACACGAGATTTTAATCCAATTTAAGATTGTATAATTTTCCCTTTAAAAGCAGATGTAGTTTTTTAATATAAAAGTCACTGGAAATTATTTGGAACGCATAATAATAAAAAACATGCTCGAAAAATTTCTGGAAATAGCGCTTTTCGAAATTGGTGATTCAATAAATATTTTATAAATTTTAAGGAAACATTTAAGCACACGCTAATAAGTTGTTTTTAATATTTGACAAGTATCAGGAGCACAGAATTTCAGTAAGCAATTATACAAAAAAAAAAAAAATTCAATAAACTGGTATGTATAGAAGGGGGTTGGTGGGGCAACTGCTCCCACTGTTAAATTGCATTTTGAAAATATCTTTGTGTATAAGAAAAGAACTGAAAGCTAGTAGATGCGTGTTTTTGAAGTTATTAACGTTAATATTACTATCAATATTACTGCAGTATTGCAGTGAAGTTACTTTATTGATGCTCTGATGCTGATACTTAAGAGATAATGGGGTCTATCAGCTATTCTGGCGGAGCTCCCGGCAGGAATAAAGGTAATAGAGTCAATAAAGATAACATCGAATTTATCGAAACGTACCGCCAAATTCCCTTAAAATCGTTGGAATTCCCTCAAGATCTGGTACATTTTCTCCCGCCGGGAGCTCCGTCGGAATAGCTGATAGACCCCAATATGCAACAATAATTGCATACTTCCTTTTCATGTAGCGAATGATGAGCTTGTGATGAGCAACAGATTGTCAACATTTTATTCAACACACCCCATATTTTTTTATACGGGACGCTACTGAAATAATTTTTGACAAGCGGCCATGTTTTTTTCAATCGTACAATATTTGTGACAGAATTACATACTTACATAAAGAAATTCTGTCTCCAAACCCTGTAGGAAATTCATATAACTCCAAGTCAACTATTATTATTTATTAGGGCTCTTGATTCTAATCGATTACTCGACTAGTCGATTAGTCGAGTAGTCGATTACCAACTTTTGTGCTGTTTGAAAATCGAATAGCAGATATTCGATTTCAGCTAGTCGACTAGCTGTCACTAATCGAATACTAACGATTAAATCGGGTTCCCAGTTTTTACCCGGGTTTTACCCGGGTAATAAGGCGGCAAATTTCCACTGTAATTCGCATGCATGTTAAAGTGGTATCTGCCATTTTCGCCCATTTATTTGCTTCATTACTTTGAAATTTAAAAAAAAATGTAACAGGAGCACAGAATATTTGTGTAGGTAGATATACAAAAATGAAATTTTGAAAAATGTATGTATGTTTGTAGCAATATTTGTATGTATGTAGATAAAAAAAGTTTGAAAATTTTTTTTCATACTGCAAAATGTTCTATGTCAATATTATTCTTTCAGGTTTAAGTGCACAATGGAGGCATCTTTCTCTTATTCTACATCGCCGTTTGAAAAGGATAGTTGAAAGATTGATTCGTGGGGCAAAAAAAAAAGAAAAAGTACATTCAAATACACCTAATTTTCGAAAGAACTCAAAAATTACAAACATTACATAGGGCGTTTTGATGTATTACCAAAAATATACGGGAACATTAGAGTGGCAAAAAAAGTTCCACACTTTCTATCGCAATGATTAAGCTTGAGAATTTATTTTTTTTGTAGTAAAAATGCTTCTGCCGGCAAATGGAACATTTCCAATGAAAATAAAAAGCAAATTTGACATGTGAGAAATTATAAGAACCTGCAACTCTAGTGTCTTAGTTTCTGTTTGAAAACTTTAGATTTGTAACAAACTTTTCAAAATGTTATTTGTTTCATGCGCTGCTAAGCGCTCTCCAATGATGCCGTTATGTCAGGCCGAGTTAAAATACAGGAGATGATTGAAACACGAGATTTTAATCCAATTTAAGATTGTATAATTTTCCCTTTAAAAGCTGACGTAGTTTTTTAATATAAAAGTCACTGGAAATTATTTGGAACGCATAATAATAAAAAACATGCTCGAAAAATTTCTGGAAATAGCGCTTTTCGAAATTGGTGATTCAATAAATATTTTATAAATTTTAAGGAAACATTTAAGCACACGCTAATAAATTGTTTTTAATATTTGACAAGTATCAGGAGCACAGAATTTCAGTAAGCAATTATACAAAAAAAAAAATTCAATAAACTGGTATGTATAGAAGGGGGTTGGTGGGGCAACTGCTCCCACTGTTAAATTGCATTTTGAAAATATCTTTGTGTATAAGAAAAGAACTGAAAGCTAGTAGATGCGTGTTTTTGAAGTTATTAACGTTAATATTATTATCAATATTACTGCAGTATTGCAGTCAAGTTACTTTATGGATGCTCTGATGCTGATACTTAAGTGATAATATCAGCTACTCCGGCGGAGCTCCCGGCAGGAATGAAGGTAGTAGAGTCGATAAAGATAACATCGAATTTATCGAAACATACCGTCAAATTCCCTTAAAATCGTTGGAATTCCCTCAAGATCTGTTCAATTTTCTCCCGCCGGGAGCTCCGTCGGAATAGCTGATAGACCCCAATATGCAACAATAATTGCATACTTCCTTTTCATGTAGCGAATGATGAGCTTGTGATGAGCAACTGATTGTCAACATTTTATTCAACACACCCCATATTTTTTTATACGGGACGCTACTGAAATAATTTTTGACAAGCGGCCATGTTTTTTTCAATCGTACAATATTTGTGACATAATTACATACTTACATAAAGAAATGCTGTCTCCAAACCCTGTAGGGAATTCATATAACTCCAAATCAACTATTATTATTTATTTTCATCCTAGCTGTTCATTGTACCATTGGTATAAATTAATAAAAAAGAGCAATTGCTTTTTCGAAACCTTTTCTCAAATACCAAATATCTACAGATTTCTATACATATAAGTACTTGTTTTAGTTAACTAATCAAATTTAGTTATGAGATATTAATAATAATTTATTTACGTTTTTGGTTTGGTTTTATCATGCATTCATACGTAGCTGTCCAGGCCTCAGTTAAGGTCGAAACCGGTGTTCTAAGCCAGATCAATACTGACATCATACAAATTTTCAATGAAATCAAAAGCTGACTTAAAAAATATACTTTTTTATCTGAAATTCTAATCTTGACTTTCGTCATAATGACGACAACCCGCCTAAGCGGTTTTTTGGCGTTTCGTATCAGAGCACGCCAATCATTCCTTTTTAGCGATAACCGACGCCAATTGGAAACCCCAAGGGAGTTCAAGTCATCCTCCACCTGTTGTTTCCATCTCAGTCGAGTGTGGTACCACAAGAAATATCAATATTACTGCAGTATTGCAGTCAAGTTACTTTATGGATGCTCTGATGCTGATACTTAAGTGATAATATCAGCTACTCCGGCGGAGCTCCCGGCAGGAATGAAGGTAGTAGAGTCGATAAAGATAACATCGAATTTATCGAAACATACCGTCAAATTCCCTTAAAATCGTTGGAATTCCCTCAAGATCTGTTCAATTTTCTCCCGCCGGGAGCTCCGTCGGAATAGCTGATAGACCCCAATATGCAACAATAATTGCATACTTCCTTTTCATGTAGCGAATGATGAGCTTGTGATGAGCAACTGATTGTCAACATTTTATTCAACACACCCCATATTTTTTTATACGGGACGCTACTGAAATAATTTTTGACAAGCGGCCATGTTTTTTTCAATCGTACAATATTTGTGACATAATTACATACTTACATAAAGAAATGCTGTCTCCAAACCCTGTAGGGAATTCATATAACTCCAAATCAACTATTATTATTTATTTTCATCCTAGCTGTTCATTGTACCATTGGTATAAATTAATAAAAAAGAGCAATTGCTTTTTCGAAACCTTTTCTCAAATACCAAATATCTACAGATTTCTATACATATAAGTACTTGTTTTAGTTAACTAATCAAATTTAGTTATGAGATATTAATAATAATTTATTTACGTTTTTGGTTTGGTTTTATCATGCATTCATACGTAGCTGTCCAGGCCTCAGTTAAGGTCGAAACCGGTGTTCTAAGCCAGATCAATACTGACATCATACAAATTTTCAATGAAATCAAAAGCTGACTTAAAAAATATACTTTTTTATCTGAAATTCTAATCTTGACTTTCGTCATAATGACGACAACCCGCCTAAGCGGTTTTTTGGCGTTTCGTATCAGAGCACGCCAATCATTCCTTTTTAGCGATAACCGACGCCAATTGGAAACCCCAAGGGAGTTCAAGTCATCCTCCACCTGTTGTTTCCATCTCAGTCGAGTGTGGTACCACAAGAAACGCATCAATGAACTTACTTGAGAAAAAACCTCCTCTTTGAGACGAAAAAAATTATGTGTCAAACTTTAAAATCCCACAACAAATGCCAAAGATTTGAAGAAAAATGTAATTAGGCGACATCTAGGCTTGCCAAAAAAAAATTTTTTTTTTTAATGTTTTTCAAAAACACTTTGTATGAGGGGAGGTACGGCCGTCTTTTTTTTGCCTGTAAGCCCGAGACGCTCTAATAAAAGTGCTATGAAAAATAAAGAACTAATAGTTGACTTGGAGTTATATGAATTCCCTACAGGGTTTGGAGACAGCATTTCTTTATGTAAGTATGTAATTATGTCACAAATATTGTACTATTGAAAAAAACATGGCCGCCTGTCAAAAATTTGAGAAAATTATTTCAGTAGCGTCCCGTATAAAAAATATGGGGTGTGTTGAATAAAATGTTGACAATCTGTTGCTCATCACAAGCTCATCAGTCGCTACATGAAAATGAAGTACGAAATTATTGTTGCATATTGGGGTCTATCAGCTATTCCGACGGAGCTCCCGGCGGGAGAAAATGTAACAGATCTTGAGGGAGTTGCAACGATTTTAAGATAATTTGGCGGTATGTTTCGATAATTTCGATGTTATCTTTATTGACTCTATTTCCTTTATTCCTGCCGGAAGCTCCACCGGAATAGCTGATAGACCCCATTATCTCTTAAGTATCAGCATCAGAGCATCAATAAAGTAACTTGACTGCAATACTGCAGTAATATTGATAGTAATATTAACGTTAATAACTTCAAAAACACGATTCTACTAGCTTTCAGTTCTTTTCTTATACACAACGATATTTTCGAAATGCAATTTAACAGTGGGAGTAGTTGCCCCACCAACCCCCATCTGTACATACCAGTTTATTGAATTTTTTTTTTGTATAATTGCTTACATTGAAATTCTGTGCTCCTGATACTTGTCAAATATTAAAAACAAATTATTAGCGTGTGCTTAAATGTTTCCTTAAAATTTATAAAATATTTATTCAATCATCAATTTTGAAAAGCGCTAATTCCATAAATTTTACGAGCATGTTTTTTTATTATTATGCGTTCCAAATAATTCCCAGCGACTTTTATATTAAAAAACCACATCAGCTTTTAAAGGGGGAATTATACAATCTTAAATTGGATTAAAAGCTCGTGCTTCAATCATCTCCTGTATTTTAACTCGGCCTGTCATAACGGCATCATTGGAGAGCGCTTAGCAGCGCATGAAACAAATAACATTTTGAAAAGTTTGTTACAAATCTAAAGTTTTCAAACAGAAACTAAGACACTAGAGTTGCAGGTTCTTATAATTTCTCACATGTCAAATTTGCTTTTTATTTTCATTGGAAATGTTCCATTTGCCGGCAGAAGCATTTTTACTACAAAAAAAATAAATTCTCAAGCTTAATCATTGCGATAGAAAGTGTGGAACTTTTTTTGCCACTCTAATGTTCCCGTATATTTTTGGTAATACATCAAAACGCCCTATGTATTGTTTGTAATTTTTGAGTTCTTTCGAAAATTAGGTGTATTTGAATGTACTTTTTCTTTTTTTTTGCCCCACGAATCAATCTTTCAACTATCCTTTTCAAACGGCGATGTAGAATAAGAGAAAGATGCCTCCATTGTGCACTTAAACCTGAAAGAATAATATTGACATAGAACATTTTGCAGTATGAAAAAAAATTTTCAAACTTTTTTTATCTACATACATACAAATATTGCTACAAACATACATACATTTTTCAAAATTTCATTTTTGTATATCTACCTACACAAATATTCTGTGCTCCTGTTACATTTTTTTTAAATTTCAAAGAAATGAAGCAAATAAATTGGCGAAAATGGCAGATACTACTTAAAAATGCATGCGAATTACAGTAGAAATTTGCCGCCTTATTACCCGGGTCTTCAGATGAGTAATCGACTAGTAAAAAGCAACTATTCGACTAGTCGATTAGTGATAATCGAATATTTTTGGAAACCACTAGTCGAAATCGATTATTCGACTAATCGATTTGTCGATTATCAAGAGCCCTATTATTTATTTTCATCCTAGCTGCTCATTGTACCATTGGTATAAATTAATAAAAAAGATCAATTGCTTTTTCGAAACCTTTTCTCAAATACCAAATATCTTCAGATTTCTATACATATAAGTACTTGTTTTAGTTAACTAATCAAATTTAGTTATGAGATATTAATAATAATTTATTTACGTTTTTGGTTTGGTTTTATCATGCATTCATACGTAGCTGTCCAGGCCTCAGTTAAGGTCGAAACCGGTGTTCTAAGCCAGATCAATGCTGACATCATACAAATTTTCAATGAAATCAAAAGCTGACTTAAAAAAGATACTTTTTTTATCTGAAATTCTAATCTTGGCTTTGATCATAATGACGACAACCCGCCTAAGCGGTTTTTTGCCGTTTCGTATCAGAGCACGCCAATCATTCCTTTTTAGCGATAACTGACGCCAATTGGAAACCCCAAGGGAGTTTAAGTCATCCTTCACCTTTTGTTTCCATCTCAGTCGAGTGTGGTACCACAACGAAACGCTTGAGCTCAATGAACTTTCTTGAGAAAAAACCTCCTCTTTGAGACGAAAAAATTTATGTGTCAAACATTAAAATCCGACAACAAATGCCAAAGATTTGAAGAAAAATGTAATTAGGCGACATCTAGGCTTGCCACAAAAAAAAATTTTTTTTTAATGTTTTTCAAAAACACTTTGTATGAGGGGAGGTACGGCCGTCTTTTTTTTGCCTGTAAGCTCGAGACGCTCTAATAAAAGTGCTATGAGCACTGAAAAATAAAGAACTAGTAGTTGACTTGGAGTTGACTACAGGGTTTGGTGTGACAATTTTTTTATGTGAGTAAGTCTGTATTGTACGTTTGAAGAAAAACATGGCCGCTTGTCAAAAATTTTTAAAAAATATTCCAGTAGCGTCCCGAAAAAAAAAATATGGGGTGTGTTCGAGCCGCGTTGGTTGTAGCAGTGCTACTTTTTATGACAGAGCATCATGTTCTTCGGCAAAATTTCGCGCTTTCGTTTAACCCTGCTTTCATAACGTTATTTTTTACCCCTTAATTCATAACGATACGTCTCTCAGGCGTATGTTATAACCATATATCATGAAATACGAAACCTACTCTGCAAAATCAACTATCACTTCCAGGCTGTGAGTAACGACGGAGATAAATGCCAGTATGAGTTAGCTTAGAGAGTAATTGCGAGAGGGAGATCAACAAGAAAAAAGTCGATATGCCTCGAAGACGTACGTTATGGCAGCAGGGTTAATAAAATGTTGACAATATGTTACTCATCACAAGCTCATCATTCGCAACATTAAAATAAAATATGCAATCATTGCAGCATATTATCACCTAAGTATCAGCTTCAGGGCATCAATAAAGTAACATGGCTGCAATACTGCAGTAATATTGAGTTGCTCGAACACACCCATAGTTAATGTTATAGAAAGATTTCAAGACAACCGTACATCTAAGCCCCATCCAAAGCTGTTCCAATTTGCGTTTTTGAAGTGTGTATTTTGATCTTTTCTAAGTCGAGACTTGAGACATGTTAAATAAATCTAGGTAGACCAATGGCGGAGAATATTAGTTCATCTCTCGAAGTAGTTCTTGCTGACTGGGGTATAATGGTGAAAACGCGAGCTATGACACATGACAGCGCAAACGTGATGAACGCAGCAGCAGCGCAACTAATCGTTGTTCCTAGTAGCATAAAATGTAGCGCACATCTTCTTCAGCTTGTGATTAAAGATGCATTGTCGTCAGTTCCACCGATCAACAATAGCTAAATCCGCATTATCAAATCGTCAGACGCAAATGGGTGTGAAGGAGAACAGACTAGTTCAATGTAGCAACGAATGTGTTATTGAGAAAGACATCTCTATATCTATGATTCGTCCTCTGGTTCATGCTTTGATAAATAACCATATGGCGTAGTCGTATTTTGAGCAAAGCAATGAGGAAGTTTTTAAAAACACAGCAAGATTATCATTAAAAGAAAGATTCGAAATTGATATTACTGACATTTCAGCACCGGTAGTTGCATCGTTCCTGGATCCCAGACACAAAAATTTAGCTTACGAAGTAGAGGGAACAAAGGCTAAGGTGTTTTTATTTATAGCATCTTTGCTTGAGAATAATAACATTTTAAATGTTTGTGAACCGAGGCCTTCTAAAAACACGCAATTGGACTTTTTATTTCAATGTGAAAGCAGCCAAAGTGATTCCCGAACGCAGTTGGACTTTTATGCAGCAGAACCTCAGATTGGCCATAATATAAATCCCCTTGTATGGTGGACAAATCATTCTGGGATTTACCCTAAGCTTTTTGAGATTGCCAAACAATATTTGTGTATTCCTGCTACTTCAGCAGAATCTGAACGAACATTTTCTAGTGCGGGAAATATCGTTACTGCATTGAGAAACTGCTTGCTTCCTCAGAATGTGCATATGTTGACATTCTTATATCAAAATAAACGTTTTATGAATAATAATTAGAATACATAGTTACATTACTTTCCCTTCATTGATTGTGGCTGGAATACATAAATATTGTTTCAAAAATAACTTACAAAATAAATAAAGATTCTACGTGATAATTTATTATCGTGTGCTAATATTGATGTTAATAACTTCAAAAACACGCAATCTACTAGCTTTCAGTTCTTTTCTTATACACAAAGATATTTTCGAAATGCAATTTAAAAGTGGGAGCAGTTGCCCCACCAACCCCCATCTGTACATACCAGTTTATTGAATTTTTTTTTGTATAATTGCTTACTGAAATTCTGTGCTCCTGATACTTGTCAAATATTAAAAACATCTTATTAGCGTGTGCTTAAATGTTTCCTTAAAATTTATAAAATATTTATTGAATCATCAATTTCGAAAAGCGCTAATTCCAGAAATTTTCCGAGCATGTTTTTTTAATTATTATGCGTTCCAAATAATTTCCAGTGATTTTTATATTAAAAAACCACATCAGCTTTTAAAGGGGAAATTATACAATCCTAAATTGGATTAAAAGCTCGTGTTTCTATCATCTCCTGTATTTTAACTCGGCCTGACATAACAGCAGCATTGAAGAGCACTTAGCAGCGCATGAAACAAATAACAATTTGAAAAGTTTGTTACAAATCTAAAGTTTTCAAACAGAAACTAAGACACCAGAGTTGCAGGTGCTTATAATTTCTCACATGTCAAATTTGTTTTTTATTTTCATAGGAAATCTTTCATTGGCGTGCAGAAGCAATTTTGCTACAAAAAAAAAATAAATTCTCAAGCTTAATCATTCCGATAGAAAGTGTGAAACTTTTTTGGCACTCTAATATTCCCGTATATTTTTGGTAATACATCAAAACGCTCAATGTAATGTTTGTAATTTTTGAGTTCTTTCGAAAATTAGGTGTATTTGAATATACTTTTACTTTTTTTTTGCCCAACGAATCAATCTTTCAACTATCTTTTTGCAAACGGCGACGTAGAATAAGAGAAAGATGCGTACATTGCGCACTTAAACCTAAAAGAATAATATTGACATAGAACGTTTTGCAGTATGAAAAAATTTTTTCAAACTTTTTTATCTACATTCATACAAACATACATACATTTTTCAAATTTTCATTTTTGTATATCTACCTACACAAATATTCTGTGCTCCTGTTACATTTTTTTTTAAATTTCAAAGAAATGAAGCAAATAAATTGGCGAAAATGGCAGATACCACTTAAACCTGCATGCGAATTACAGTAGAAATTTCCCGCCTTATTACCCGGGTAAAAACTGGGAACCGGATTTAATCGTTAGTATTCGATTAGTGACAGCTAGTCGATTAGCTGAAATCGAATATCTGCTATTCGATTTTCAAACAGCACAAAAGTTGATAATCGACTACTCGACTAATCGACTAGTCGATTAATCGATTAGAATCAAGCGCCCTAACAATTAGGTTAAGGAAAAATACGCGTTGGGCAGGACTATACCTCGTTACAACAACAACAACCACTTCGTAGAGCCAATGAATTTGGATAACGCCTTTACTTCCATGTTAGATACCTAAGGCCAAGGCTGGCCAACCGTCGCCTGCAGAGCGCGGGACATTGACACAGCAGATGTTGAACACTTTCCACCTCCTCAATACATCTGCAACTTCGACAGTAATCATTAGACATTGCGCCCATTCTATCACTGTGATGTCCGTCAAGTTAGCACTACAACTTTGAAAAAATTAATATTGCTATATGGGATTAATTCCCGTTTTTTAACCGTGAAATCCAAAAAATTACCGTTTTTAATTTTTTTAAAATAACCCCTAGTAATTCTAACTTGACGGTCAAGTTAGCACTACCACCCTCGAAAACAATTTAATTCGATTCTAAATTTAAAATCAATTGCGCAGATAATTCCCGTTTATTAACCGTAATTAAGTAGTGCTAATGAAAAAAATCTAAAAATTTTGTTCCTCGATTTTTTTAAAAAATAACCCCTAGTAATGCTAACTTGACGGTCAAGTTAGCACTACCACCCTCGAAAACAATTTAACTCGATTCTAAATTTAAAATCAATTGCGCAGATAATTCCCGTTTAATAACCGTAATTAAGCAGTGCTAATGAAAAAATCGAAAAAAAATTTTCTCGATTTTTTTTTTTTAAATAACCCCTAGTAATGCTAACTTGACGGTCAAGTTAGCACTACCACCCTCGAAAACAATTTAATTCGATTCTAAATTTAAAATCATTTGCGCAGATAATTCCCGTTTAATAACCGTGCTAATGAAAAAATCGAAAAAATTTTTTCTCAATTTTTTTTAAAAATACCCCTAGTAATGCTAACTTGACGGTCAAGTTAGCACTACCACCCTCGAAAACAATTTAATTCGATTCTAAATTTAAAATCAATTGCGCAGATAATTCCCGTTTATTAACCGTAATTAAGTAGTGCTAATGAAAAAAATCGAAAAAAATTTTTTCTCGATTTTTTTTAAAAATAACCCCTAGTAATGCTAACTTGACGGTCAAGTTAGCACTACCACCCTAGAAAACAATTTAACTCGATTCTAAATTTAAAATCAATTGCGCAGATAATTCCCGTTTAATAACCGTAATTAAGCAGTGCTAATGAAAAAATCGAAAAAAAATTTTCTCGATTTTTTTTTTAAAATAACCCCTAGTAATGCTAACTTGACGGTCAAGTTAGCACTACCACCCTCGAAAACAATTTAATTCGATTCTAAATTTAAAATCAATTGCGCAGATAATTCCCGTTTATTAACCGTAATTAAGTAGTGCTAATGAAAAAAATCGAAAAAATTTTTTTCTAGATTTTTTTAAAAATAACCCCTAGTAATGCTAACTTGACGGTCAAGTTAGCACTACCACCCTAGAAAACAATTTAACTCGATTCTAAATTTAAAATCAATTGCGCAGATAATTCCCGTTTAATAACCGTAATTAAGCAGTGCTAATGAAAAATCGAAAAAAAATTTTCT
>CAXKVI010000004.1:77614401-77636184 GCA_964058755.1 Campiglossa producta
CGATTTTTTTTCATTAGCACTACTTAATTACGGTTATTAAACGGAATTATATGCGCAATTGATTTTAATTTTAGAGTCGAACTAAATTGTTTTCGAGGGTGGTAGTGCTAACTTGACTGTCAAGTTAGCATTACTAGGGGTTATTTAAAAAAAATCAAAAACGGTAGTTTTTGGATTTCACGGTGTGTTTACGGTTAAAAAGCAGCAATTAACTGCGGAATTCTTTTTTCGTTCCGATACTTCCTTTTCCTTAATCGAGTGTTGGTAATTTCTACTACTATTTTTTTTTTCTTAATAAAATTTGAGAAAAAAAAATTTCGATTTTTTTTCATTAGCACTACTTAATTACGGTGGTTACTAGGGGTTATTTAAAAAAAAAAAATCGAGAAAAAATTTTTCGATTTTTTTCATTAGCACTACTTAATTACGGTTAATAAACGGGAATTATCTGCGCAATTGAATTTAAATTTAGAATCGAGTTAAATTGTTTTCGCGGGTGGTAGTGCTAACTTGACCGTCAAGTTAGCATTACTAGGGGTTATTTAAAAAAAAAATCGAGAAAAATTTTTTTCGATTTTTTCAGGAGCACTACTTAATTACGGTTATTAAACGGGAATTATCTGCGCAATTGATTTTAATTTTAGAGTCGAACTAAATTGTTTTCGAGGGTGGTAGTGCTAACTTGACCGTCAAGTTAGCATTACTAGGGGTTAATTTAAAAAAAAATCGAGAAAATTTTTTTTCGATTTTTTCATTAGCCCTACTTAATTACGGTTATTAAACGGGAATTATCTGCGCAATTGATTTTAATTTTAGAGTCGAACTAAATTGTTTTCGAGGGTGGTAGTGCTAACTTGACCGTCAAGTTAGCATTACTAGGGGTTATTTAAAAAAAAAATCGAGAAACAATTTTTCGATTTTTTTCATTAGCACTACTTAATTACGGTTAATAAACGGGAATTATCTGCGCAATTGATTTTAAATTTAGAATCGAGTTAAATTGTTTTCGAGGGTGGTAGTGCTAACTTGACCGTCAAGTTAGCATTACTAGGCGTTATTTAAAAAAAAAATCGAGAAAAAATTTTTCGATTTTTTTCATTAGCACTACTTAATTACGGTTATTAAACGGGAATTATCTGCGCAATTGATTTTAATTTTAGAGTCGAACTAAATTGTTTTCGAGGGTGGTAGTGCTAACTTGACCGTCAAGTTAGCATTACTAGGGGTTATTTAAAAAAAAAAAAATCGAGAAAAAATTTTTCGATTTTTTTTATTAGCACTACTTAATTACGGTTATTAAACGGGAATTATCTGCGCAATTGATTTTAAATTTAGAATCGAGTTAAATTGTTTTCGAGGGTGGTAGTGCTAACTTGACAGTCAAGTTAGCATTACTAGGGGTTACTTTTAAAAAAAATCGAGAAAAAATTGTTTCGATTTTTTCATTAGCACTACTTAATTACGGTTATTAAACGGGAATTATATGCGCAATTGATTTTATTTTAGAGTCGAACTAAATTGTTTTCGAGGGTGGTAGTGCTAACTTGACCGTCAAGTTAGCATTACTAGGGGTTATTTTTAAAAAAAATCGAGAAAAAAAATTTTTCGATTTTTTTCATTAGCACTACTTAATTACCGTTAATAAACGGGAATTATCTGCGCAATTGATTTTAAATTTAGAATCGAGTTAAATTGTTTTCGAGTGTGGTAGTGCTAACTTGTCCGTCAAGGTAGCATTACTAGGGGTTATTTTAAAAAAAAAATCGAGAAAAATTGTTTTCGATTTTTTCATTAGCACTACTTAATTACGGTTATTAAACGGGAATTATCTGCGCAATTGATTTTAAATTTAGAATCGAGTTAAATTGTTTTCGAGGGTGGTAGTGCTAACTTGACCGTCAAGTTAGCATTACCAGGGGTTATTTAAAAAAAAAAAAAATCGAGAAAAATTTTTTTCTATTTTTTCATTAGCACTGCTTAATTACGGTTATTAAACGGGAATTATCTGCGCAATTGATTTTAAATTTAGAATCGAGTTAAATTGTTTTCGAGGGTGGTAGTGCTAACTTGACCGTCAAGTTAGCATTACTAGGGGTTATTTTTAAAAAAAATCGAGAAAAAAAATGTTTCGATTTTTTTCATTAGCACTACTTAATTACGGTTAATAAACGGGAATTATCTGCGCAATTGATTTTAAATTTAGAATCGAGTTAAATTGTTTTCGAGGGCGGTAGTGCTAACTTGACCGTCAAGTTAGCATTACTAGGGGTTATTTTCAAAAAAAATCGAGAAAAAAAATTTTTCGATTTTTTTCATTAGCACTACTTAATTATGGTTAATAAACGGGAATTATCTGCGCAATTGATTTTAAATTTAGAATAGAGTTAAATTGTTTTCGAGGGTGGTAGTGCTAACTTGACCGTCAAGTTAGCATTACTAGGCGTTATTTTAAAAAAAAATCGAGAAAAAAATTTTTAGATTTTTTCATTAGCACTACTTAATTACGGTTATTAAACGGGAATTATCTGCGCAATTGATTTTAATTTTAGAGTCGAACTAAATTGTTTTCGAGGGTGGTAGTGCTAACTTGACCGTCAAGTTAGCATTACTAGGGGTTATTTTAAAAAAAAATCGAGACAATATTTTTTCCATTTTTTCATTAGCACTACTTAATTACGGTTATTAAACGGGAATTATCTGCGCAATTGATTTTAATTTTAGAGTCGAACTAAATTGTTTTCGAGGGTGGTAGTGCTAACTTGACCGTCAAGTTAGCATTACTAGGGGTTATTTTTAAAAAAAATCGAGAAAATTTTTTTTCGATTTTTTCATTAGCACTACTTAATTACGGTTATTAAACGGCCGCCGTGGTGTAGCGGTTAAGTGTTCGGCCATCTACACCAAGTCGTGGCGGTTCGATGCCCGGCAAAAGTAACATCAAAAATTATTTAGAAAAACAATTTTTCTAAACGGGGTCGCCCCTCGGCAGTAGTTTGGCAAACTCTCCGGGTGTAT
Source organism: Campiglossa producta (assembly GCA_964058755.1). Taxonomy (NCBI): domain Eukaryota; kingdom Metazoa; phylum Arthropoda; class Insecta; order Diptera; family Tephritidae; genus Campiglossa; species Campiglossa producta. Next base: position 77,617,417 of record CAXKVI010000004.1, read on the forward strand.
TTCTGCCATGAGAAGCTTCTCAGCCAAAAATTCATTTGCTTTGCAAGTGCCGTTCGGAGTCGGCAAAAAACTGTAGGTCCCGCCAACTTTTAGGAAAACTCAAAAGCAACACACTACAAGTTGGAAAGAGAAGCTCGGCTAAAAATCTCGTTAGAGGTTATGATAACCTGTTGGTATATCGCCGCCATTAGTTTTTTTTTTTTTTAAACGGGAATTATATGCGCAATTGATTTTAATTTTAGAATCGAATTAAATTGTTTTCGAGGGTGGTAGTGCTAACTTGACTGTCAAGTTAGCATTACTAGGGGTTATTTTTAAAAAATGAAAACGGTAATTTTTTGGATTTCACGGTGTGTTTACGGTTAAAAAACGGGAATTAATCCCATATAGCAATATTAATTTTTTCAAAGTTGTAGTGCTAACTTGACGGACATACCGTGGGTGCCTATTAAACAATGCCCATTCCAGTGCCGAGGTACCCAAATAAGGCTAATACTGAAGTGCTGAGGCATCTCTTTGAGAGATCTGTGACATTCAGTTAACGACTTAGCATTGTCGGCGCATGAGTTCAAGGCTCGTAAGTGCGGTCTGACTGAGAAGTCCGTTTGTCATTTTGCGGCATGGACGCCAAGGTTTTCACCGCACCGTGCATTGCCAGCATTTCCGCTTGGTACACGTTGCAGTGGTCGGGGAGACGGAATGAGTTCTATAGTCCCAGGTCCTGGGAAAAGATACCTCCCCCACCGTCGCCTCAAAGCTTGGAGCCATCAGTGAAAATATTAACGGCTCCCCAAACAGTATCTGATCTGTTGTCCCATTCTTGTCTTGTTGTTGTTGTTGTAACGAGGTGTAGTCCTGCCCTACGCGTATTTTTCCTTAACCAAGAAGATGGGTAATGAGAGGTGAGAGGAATCATATCCGTAGATCAACCATCGAGTAGCACGTCATTACATATGTGCATATTAGTCGCCTCTTACGCCCGGTATGCCTACCTCGGGCATATTCTAAACCCCTAACCCTCTGGTGGTGGGGGCATCTTCGAAAGATAGAAATTAAACAGTGTCGGGGATAGGACACCATCCTGTGGCACCCCCTGTCTAATACGTCTAGGTTTTGATGTTGCGTTTCTAAAGTTAACCGACCGTCCATTCAAATAATTAGCGGTCCATCTCTTTAAACCATCAGGTATCTGTGTCTCAAACAGATCTTGTATGAGACTGGCATGGTTGGCTGTGTCAAAAGCTTTCGACAGGTCAAGTGCCACTAGTTGAGGTGTCTTCGTTCACAGTACAGAAAGAGGAAGTGTCAATTTGCTCGGCTAATTCCCGTCCTCTGCCGTCCACAGAAAGGTGTGAATGCACATATCATGATGGGCATTAAAATCGCCCATGATGATACGGTTATCGCCACAAAGAAACGCCCTAAGGTCAGGACGATAACTTCTGGGGCAGCAGGTGACGGGAGGAATGTATATATTGATTAGCTCGAGATCAACACCACCAGCTTGTATAACAATACCCTGACACTCTAAGGGTAAGTCTCTTTGGTCAGTGTTGATATCAAATTCCCTATACTGCACCGTATGGTGAACAAGGAACGCGAGACCACCTCCGTCGTCCGTACGGTCATGCCGGAGTACGTGGTAGCCTCCACTCGCTCGGAGATTCGAGTGGGGGGCCAAGTTTTGTCTCCTGGATTGCAGCAATTTTGATTTTATGTGGTTATCTCCGCTATCTTGCCGGTAAAGCCGTTGCAGTTAAATTGCAACTCAGTTGATTTGATTTTGTGTTTTTCCGACAGGGTGGATACTAGATGTATATTGGAACGATTTTCCGTCATCCCTTGTCAATTTTGGTTTTGTAACAAACCGGTTTCGGCGATCTGCCATCTTCAGTGTTTGATTTCGTTCTGACTTTGTGTCTATCCGTTGTCATGTATTTATAGTCTGGACGCTGTATGCGGTAATGTTAGTACTCGTGTATATGATTCGTGTGTTACGAATGTTTCCGAACAGGTACCTAAGGGTTGTTTTCACACTAGTTAATTCGCTTGTCGCTGCTAGGTCAGGTACGTGTGTGTTTAAAGGTTGCTTACTGACGCTCGTTAGTCAGGTAGAAGTCGGTGATTTTCGTCTTTTGATTGGGTTTGTGTGTTCGGTCGTTTATTGTTACTCGTTTGGTTATTGTACCTGCGGTATTGTTCGGTTTTTTGTAAATTAATTTTAGCGGTTCAAATATTGGTTTTTGTTTGTTCGTTTATTATTCTCCCGTCAAATGTCTTTAGTTTGTATATTTCCATGTTTTCCAGCACATTTAAGCGTCGACCTTTTCTTTGTATGTGAAGTGTTTTGGCTGTGTTTTTGATGTTGGCCGGGGAGCATTTGTTTTCGAATATGTGATTTGCATAGTTTGATTCTGGTGTAATGGTGGGTTTCCGTGCTTTCTTGTTGTAGTCCCTGATGTGCTCTCGAAATCGTGTACTTATTTTTCGTCCTGTTTGCCCTATGTAGCTGTGCTGGCACTCGCAGGTAAGCTTGTAAATTCCACTTTCGCTAAACGGCTCTTCCGAGTTAGTGTTGGTTCTTAGGTTTTGTCTCAAGTTGTTCGATGTTCTGAACGCTGTGTTGATGTTGTGTTTCTTGAAAAAATTTGCCAATTTGTATGTCGTGTTTCCAGTGTATGTCATCGCCGTCCACATCTTGGATTTCTCTTCTGGGTTGTCTCTTTTTTGCGATCCATGTTTCCTTCGGAGTTTGTCCACTAGGGCTTTTTTGTATCGGTTGCTTGTTGCTATGCTGTATATGGTGGTAAGCTCCTTCCTGTATGATTCGTGGGTGAGGGGTCTTCTTTGAAGTCTGTCCACTAGGTGCCTTAATGCTGCATTCTTGTGCTGTTGAGGATGGTTTGATGTAGAGTGAATTATGGTGTCCGTAGTTGTTGGTTTTCTGTAGATGTCGTAGTTAAACTTGTTTGTTAGTCGGTCAATTCTTATCGTTAGGTCCAGGTAATTCAGTTCTCCGTCCTTCTCGGTTTCCATAGTGAATTTTATGTTTTCATGCTGTTTGTTTAAGAATTCTAGTATTCGTTCTTCATTGTTAGTATTCAATATGCAGATGATGTCGTCGACGTACCTTGCGTAAAAAGTCACTCCTAGGTTTGTGTTTAGTTCTTGAATGTATTTTGTCTCCAAGTTCTGCATGAATGCCTCCATAAGAATGGATGATGTTTTGTAAGTTTTTTTAAATTATAACAAAGATGTGTAATGTGTATAGTAAATATAGTTAAATTGAAACAGGCTGTACTGGGGATCCAACAGTGAAAATCGTGACGCTTATTCATGAAAGGTATATAGCCTTCGGCACAGCCGAAGACAGCTTTCCTTACTTGTTTGACCATAACTTTCCACAGAAACAAAAAATTAAAAAAGCTCTTTCGAATTCGTGATCCTGACTCCAAAACACGTTTTTTGAGCCCTCTCCCATAATTAGCTAGTTTTTAGCAGCTGGGTGCTAAAGGAAACAAATACCAAAAATAACCCTGGGCTGGCCAACTTTGATTGCAAATATCTCTTCACAGAATCAAAAGATTAAAAAAGCGCTTCCGGATTCGTGATCCTGAGGGCAAAACACGTTTAAAGCCCTCTCCATTAATTTTAGCCTCCCGGGTCCGATCCCAATTTGGCGGCGTGATCCATGGTATTTGTGTGCAGAACACCTTTTTGAGTTGGCGGCCTTTGGCCGCGCTTATAAAAAATATCCCTCAGCCGGTCCGAAACCGGCTACGCCATCTGCGCAGAACATTCAGGAATCGATGGAAATAAAAATATTTTGTTATTCATCACTTTGATTTTTTTTTAATAAAAATAACCGGTCACTCATCACTCAAACTTTTTCGAATAATGAATAAAAATTTATTTTTAATTTTTTCCTCACTCGTCAGTCAAAACTAAAATTGTACCCTTATTTTTTGAGGGAAAAAATAAGATATCGTCGCCTAAGAGTGTAAACCTGCTAACGACCAAAAAACATATTTTACAGTAGAGGCAAACAACTAACTATCTATCTTTAACTCTTAGCCTAAGGGCCGAATCCTGCATATCCTTTGTTAATCGCCCGACGTTCTATAGCCCTAATCCAAAAAGAAAGAAAGAAATTACGTTTTTATGGTTTTATTGGCAAATTTATAACTTAGCAGGTTTTAGTTTTTTGATTTTCAAAACCAAAAAGGGATTTAGCAGTTTTCCTCTATGAAGAAAATGTTTCCCATTTTATTTGTTGATAGTTACGATAATTGCACGCGATTTTTTTTGTTGGAAAGGTGGAAGCTTCAACTTTAAGACTATGCAAAGGTCTGGCGACCGCCGTGGTGGTGCGGTTAAGTGTTGGGCCTTCTACACCAAGTCGTGGCGGTTCGATGCCCGACAAAAGTAACATCAAAAATTATTTAGAAAAAGAACTTTTCTAAACGGGGTCGCCCCTCGGCAGTAGTTTGGCAAACTCTCCGAGTGTATTTCTGCCATGAGAAGCTTCTCGGCCAAAAATTCAGTTGCTTTGCAAGTGACGTTCGGACTCGGCAAAAAACTGTAGGTCCCGCCAACTTGTAGGAAAAACTCAAAAGCAACACACCACAAGTTGGAAAGAGAAGCTCGGCAAAAATCTCGTTTGAGTTTATGATAACCTGTTGGTATATCGCTGACATTAGTGTGTTAAAGGTTACTTGGAAAAACCTCCAAAAATTATGCGAAAACTTATATACTTAAAAGAAATTGATTGGTTAAGAAGATCCATCAGCAGAGACCCTTAGTATGAAAATGACAAAACGAAATGTTCAGGTATTAAAAGCTAAAGGTAATAACCAAAGTTCATGAGAAATTCGATTTTGTATCTCTTGAGAAACACGTTTGTTTTAGACCCTGAAAACACGATTTTTGAAATTTTACAAATTTTGAGATAATAACACAGTGCGACAAAAAATAAAAAATTAAATACGCTTTTGAAGCGACTTGTAGAGATTGTTCATCTGGTCGAGTTATACACGAAACACCCTTCAAAAGATTTGTAACACCCCCAAAATCTGGTTTAAGGTCAAAAAACCGTTTTTTCAGAGTTTTCAACCGATTTTGAAATTCACAACGGTTATGGGTAGAGAATTGTTGACACCTTCGAAATATGTATAGTCTTTTGCTCACTTGAAAAGGTTATGACATGTTTTTCACGCGAGAAATTGATTTTTTTTTTTTCGGTTTTTCCGGTTTGACGCCATTTTTTGACCACTAATTGACAATAAATGAACCTTATTGGGCATGTGTCATCGAGAGGCATTCACTGCTTAATTATACCAGTTTTATTTTTTGGAAAGGACTTCAGGTTTTCAAGTATGCAGCATAATCCAAAATCAAATTTTTTGGTCTCAACCGCCCTACAGGGGTACTGTGTTCAATTAGGCGGGTCGATTTGAAATTCACCCAAGTGACAAGAAAAATCATGTTTTAGGGATCAAAATAAGATACTTCGCCGAAGGAAGCATACCTCTAAAACCAATTCTAATGTCCCAACTTTGTACTTTTGACTTTGAGCGCCAAGGTTTGAAAAAACCTAAGTTTATCCATTTAGAGTGCCCCAATCGTGTTAAAATGTATGACCGGCCCCCACTAACTTTTTAAGGCCGACCCACCCATGCCAGTGGCGCACCCCTAAGACCCCACCTTTGGGGGTCCCCTACAAAAAAATCAAAAAATCACAATTTTTGGCACTTTACGGATAAAATCAGCTAAGTGACTATCTTTTTTCATTTCTGGAGTTCATTTTTCTCTTAAGAACTTTAAGAAACATAGCCATTTCACTGAATTTTTCATAAAAAGTGCCAAAAATCGTAATTTTTTTAAATGTTTGCATGGGTACCCCCCAGGTGGTGGTTTAGGGGGTGTGCCACTGTCATGGGTCCGTCAGCCCTTCAAAGTTAGTGGGGCTCGGTCATACATTTGAGCACGATTCGCATTCTAAATGGGTCAACTAAAGATTTTTCAAACTTTTGCGCTCAAGGACAAAAGTAAAAAATCGGGACATCAGAATTGGTTTTAGAGGTATGCTTCCTTCGGTAAAGTAACTTATTTTGATTCCTAAAATACAATTTTATTTTTCACTTGGGCGATTTTTAAATCGACCCGCCTAATTGAACACAGTACTCCTGTAGGGAGCTTGGGACCAAAATATTAGATTTTGGTTTAGGCTGCATATCTTGAATCTTGAAAATGGTATAATTAAGTAAAGAATGCCTCTCAATAGCACATGCCCAATAAGGTTCATTCATTGTCAATTAGTGCCAAAAAATTGGCGTCAAAACCGGAAAACCGGATGAAATTTCCAAAAGTTCCAACTTCTGGCTTAAAAAAACATACCATAATTTTTTCAATTGAATAAAATACAATATTTATATCGAAAGTGTCAACAATTCTCTACCCAAAACCGTTGAGAATTTTGAAATCGGTTGGATTTTTAATGAATTTTTTTTACGAAGAAACTGAAAAAAGGTTTTTTGGTCTTAAAACCTGATTTTGGGGGTGTTACAAACTTTTTAAAGGGCGTTTCGTGTATAACTCGACCAGATATCTACATACTAGGTCGCTTCAAAAGTGTAAAATGGCTGTCGCACTGTGTAACCGAACGTAAAAGCACAATATATTGGATTTAGCAGTTGATCGCGTTGTACTTAGCAGCTTTTCTCATCAAACAATATTTTACATTTATATATTTATATAGACAGATTTTGTTTGCTTGGCAAGTGCGGAATCGCCTACTCTTTCAAACTGCATCAAAAGGTCAATTTTGGTTTGGGACGGATTTGGCAGGTTTACACTCTTAGGTTAGGTTAGGTTAAAAGGGCAGAACAGAGTACAACGACCCCGTCCAACACTTAGGCCAGAAAAATAGGCCCATTGTGATACCCCACACGGTCACTACACCTCCCCCATGTCCGAAAACCCAAGCTCACACTCCAGGCAGAGGGACAAACCAGTTCGTGGAATCAATAAATTTGGCTAACGCCTTAATTTCCATTTTTGATACCTCAACGAGGTCGTCGAGGAACGGTTGGCCGAGTATTGCCAAACGTCTTCTACTAAGTGCGGGGCATTGACACAGCAGATGCTGAACGCTCTCTTCCTCCTCAATACATCTGCAGCTGCGACAGTAGTCATGAGATGTGACGCCCATCCTAGCACCATGCGTGCCTATTAAACAGTGTCCTGTTAAGACCCTTACCAAAGAAGAAATGCCCGATTTATTAAGGGTCAGCAGGCAATTAGTACGCCCTTTATTATAAGAAGGCCAAGTTGACCTGGATATCTCGCACGTCGAGAGACTAGACCAGAGCGTATTTGCTCTTTGTATGGTATTTGTGCTCGCACGATGTTTGAAAGAGGCCATGGGAATGCCTACCAAATCACTTCCTGGAAGGAGATGAGTGGTGGTACCCTTCCTTGCCAGCTCATCCGCTTTACAGTTGCCTTCAATATCCCTGTGACCAGGTACCCAAATAAGGCTGATACCGAAGTGCTGAGCCATCTCGTTAAGAGATCTGCGGCATTCAGTTAGCGACTTTGTGTTGTCGACACATGAGTTCAGTGCCTTTAGCGCGGCCTGACTGTCTGAGAAAATGAATATTCGTTTGCCGTTTCGGGGCGTAGACACCAAGCTTTTAACTGCCCCGTGTATAGCCAGCATTTCCGCTTGGTACACGCTGCAGTGATCGGGAAGACGAAAAGAGATTTCTAGTCCCAGATCCGGTGAAAAGATAGCTCCTCCCACCTTCCCATGTTGTTGTTGTTGCTGTTAACAATGCATTGCCCTGTCTAGAGTGTATGATCATTCCGAAGATCTTCATCAAGCTCTTCTAAGGGGAGTCCAAGGAAACGTGCAGTTTCAACAGGGTTTGTCCAGAGGGACAGAGGGGTTAGAAGAGTAGGTTCAGATGAACAATTGAAGAGATGTAGAGTATCATGGGGGGTCCTACCACATGCAGGGCATGTATTTAAGATTGTATCATTAAGTCTGGATAAGTAGGAGTTTAACCTTACACTATATCCAGACCTAAGCTGTGCCAAGGTCACTCTTGTCTCCCTTGGTAAGGTGCGTTCTTCTTCAGCAATATCCGGTGGAGGACTGTTCAGAACGGGATTCACAGGTAGAGATCCGACAAAAGTGTCTACCGACTCGGTGTGGATGTCGGTTAGAGCCCGCTAATGATTCTGCAGATCAAACGGCAAGGTAATATGATGCCGGATCTCATCATAGATGTCTCCTTATGTCTCTCGGGGGCGGATCTATGTCCAAAAGATGACGGTTTGGATGTGCTGGCTTGTGACAGTTCAGAAGGAATTGCCTGCTCAGCATTTCCGCATGCTCTTTTACATTGAGCAGTTTTGCCTCCTGATGGAGGTGAGACTCGGAAGACATGAGGAGACATCCCGTAGCAGTTCTGATGGCAGTATTTTGGCAGACTTGTAACTTCGTCCAGTTGGTGTTATGTACATTAGGCGACCATATGGGCGCAGCATAGTCAAAGACTGGTCGGCCAATGGCCTTATATGTAGTCAGCAACGTTTCTTTGTCTTTTCCCCAAGTAATGCCGGCAAGTGACTTGAGGATCTTGTTGCGACCACGTACCTTTGAGACCATTGCAGACACATGACCAGCAAATGAGAAAGTATTATCCAGTGTCATCCCTAATAACTTTGGGTGGCTGACAGTTGGTAGCTTAGTGCCATCAACGAAAATGTCTAATTCATTTCTCACCTGATGCGTCCATGTCGTAAAAAGCGTCGCCGTTGATTTTGTCGGAGATATTGTCAGATCTCGCTCAGTGAAAAACCTGGAAAGGTCGCAGAGGTAACCATTGATTCTCGTACAGAGTTCATCAGTATAGGGGCCCTTCCCCGTCGCCATTATTGTACAGTCGTCGGCATATGAAACGACGGAGACGCCCTCTGGTGGTGGGGGCATCTTCGATAAATAGAAATTAAACAGTGTCGGGGATAGGACACCACCCTGTGGCACCCCCTGTCTAATACGTCTAGGTTTTGATTTTGCGTTTCTAAAGTTAACCGACGCCTGCCGTCCACTCAAATAATTATCGGTCCATCTCTTTAAACCATCAGGTATCTGTGTCTCAAACAGATCTTGTATGAGAGTGGCATGGTTGACTGTGTCAAAAGCTTTCGACAGGTCAAGTGCCACTAACACAGTCCTGTGATTTGGTTGGTTTTGATTTAGGCCGCTATTTATTTGAGTTGTAATGGCATTGAGTGCGGTGGTGGTGCTGTGCAGCTTACGGAAGCCATGTTGATGACTAGCCAGGTGCAGATTTGCAGTATAATACGGGAGCAAAATGGACTCTAGCGTCTTCACTACCGGTGACAAAAGTGATATAGGACGATATGAATCGCCTATGTTTGCCGGTTTTCTAGGTTTTAGTAATGGAACCACTCTCGCCTTTTTCCATATTTCAGGAATGACGAAAGTGTTCAGTGAAAGACTGAATAGAGCCGCTAAGTATTTGTGTCCCTCCTGGCCTAGATGTTTCAGCATCTTCATGGCAATGCCGTCGGGGCCGATGGATTTTGAGGGCTTAGCCTGTCTGATGGCTTCCTTGACCTCTGAGGCAGTGATGACAATGGGCGTATTTTGGTTTTTATATTTACGCGCCTGTCGCATGGTTCTACGTTTAGCTCTATCGGGCGGGGAATGTAGTACAAATTGTCTACAGAAGGAGTTCGCACATCCTCTAGGGTCCTTCTTCACCCTATCACCGAAAGTAATATCTACTTTATCCTTGTGTTGCGTTGGATTAGATAGAGCTTTGACCGTAGTCCATAATTTGCCAACACCATCAGAGAGGTTGCATTGCTCTAGGTGTTGTTTCCATTTGGCCAGTTTATGTTTATCGACCAACCTACTAATTTCCGCGTTGAGATCCTTTATACGGGGGTCTGCGGGATTGCGGGGAAATTTGGTCTTATTTGAGATATTCGACCCGCAGGAATGAAGCGTTTAGAGGCCGAGTCAATGATGTTGCGGAAGTCTCGTTCGCCTTTGCGTACGTCCGTAGGAATGGATAGAGCAGCCAAGGATTCGTCCGTATATGTCTGAAAACTGGCCCAGTCCGCCTTGGTAAAGTTAATATATGTACCATGCTCAGGTGTAATAAAGTCCATCGGTCGTTCGATGGTAATGACTATTGGGAGATGGTCAGACGCCAACGTGAGTATGGGTCGCCAATTGGTGTTGTTCAATAGTCCTGCACTTAGGATAGAAATATCTGGCGAACTATAGCAGTTACCCGATACTCTCGTTGGGGCGTCTCCGTTCAATGTACAGAAAGCCGCCCAGGATCACGCGTGTGGAGTCGCTCCCTTTACAACTGAGTGACTCCCTTTTTAACTGCTGGGTGCAGAAATATGTGCAAACACACAATGCCTTGGTGGTTCCTTTTTATTTAAGTATAAACACTTTAGTTTTTTATATTTATGTTAAACACTTTATTTGTGCTGGTTTATTTTTATAGTTTTTGATAACTACTACAACTTAATTTAATTTTTCACTTTTAATTCGACGGCTTTCCACTTGCTCGCGTCCGACGCCTTTAAGTTCCAAATTCAACTGTGTCGATGGCTGACGTGAGCAATTGGCAAGCCGTTAATCGCATATATATCTACAATTATGTATTAGCAGTTCTGTTCGTTTTATCCTTAGTAGGTTAGATTAGGTGTGTTTAATAATTAGTACTAAAATAAAGGTAAGGACACATGCGTGTCGTTAATAAGTTACAATTGTTCGTACGATCATTTTGACCGCACTACACGCGGTTATCTCCTCGTAATAGCAAGCTAATGTCGGGGTGATAGCCGGTGGGGCAACTTGAGACAGGGGGTATGTAGATATTAATGATTTGCACATCGACATCTCCTGTACGGATAGTAATACCTTGGCTTTCTAAGATATCATCCGTTCCTTCGATGTCGGTATCAAATAGATGATACTGTACAGAGTTGTGCGTTATGAACGCTAGACCACCTCCCAGACCTCCTGTTACTCTATGACGGTCTTTCCGGTGGATGTTATATCCGCCATAGGTAATGAGGTCCGACCTAGGACTGAGCTTGGTTTCTTGGACTGCGGCAAGTTTTATGTCATATTGCGTCATCAAATTAGTTATCTCTGCGATCTTACCAGTTAATCCGTTACAGTTGTGCTGTAAGATTTGGAAGTGCGCCGGTGGGGTCGATGTCGAGTTAACCATAGGCGTGAGAGACGGATGTGTTCGCCCAGGTGTTGGTAGGCTAAGACCAAGCCTGTGCCTCAGCCTAGTTAGCTGTGGACCCGGTGTAACCGGGTTGGCTGGCGTCGTAGGTTGAGGTGTGTTACAGCATGGTGCGATGAACGCATCCGTCCAGAGGTTCCTGTTAGCGAGCCCAGAGCATAAATGTACGTGGCATTGGCCTAAGCAGTTATTGCATTTGACCGATGACGCGAGCGTGTATAATCTTTGCCGAGAAACAGTACACGTAGAGACTGGTGCGAGAAGCTGTTGATCCTGACTCACGTGAGAAATTAAACGGGAGGGGGGGTATGACATAGAAACAAAGAGAGACTGGTGCTCGGAGTTGCTCATGTCTAAACTGCTCTTGTGGGAGCGAGAGTGTTGAGCTGCTGCGCGTGATGTTGACGCCATAAGACACGAGCAACAGTCTGGAGTTTGTGTGGCGGGTATAGCAGAAGAGCTGCTAGTCGTTAAGACATTATTATTATTACTATTAGTATTGCTACTTGAAAGTGGCGGTAGGGGTGCGCTTGAACGGCGCTTACCGCGGAACGCCCGAGGGCGCAAACAACAAGGGGCCACGAAAGTACTAAAGAAAGTACGGGGTCTGTGGATGTTAAGGTTAAGCCCTGAACATCCAGATTTATGGAGCCATCTCTTACACGAGAAGCATTGCACAGAATGCGACCGTTTAATATATATCTTTTTGCAACAGACACTGCATATCCATTCTTTTGGTCCGGGGTTCGGCTCAACGCCCGCCCGTAACAATAGAATATCTTGCAGCCCTGCTGCAAGGAGGGAGGATGATAGTTTCGGAATGGGACAAAACATACTAAACAGGGTTACATTGAAAGTGACAGTCCTTGGCCGAGGTAAAACTCCGGGTGGTTCCACTGCGCAGAGATCCATGGCGATGTCCTGGGTTTTCTGCTCTGAGAAGTGACTGTACATAGGGAACCCCCACCTTCCCATCAAGCCTAGAGCCATCAGTGAATATGTTAATGGCGTTCTGGACAGTATGTGGTCTGTTATCCCATTCTCGTCTTGTTGGTATTTTCACCTCATAATTCCTAACAAACACGTTATTTGGCGTGCAATAGTCAGTGTGTGATGGTATGTTAACAGGAGCGTGAGAGCCTAAGATTGTGGCGTGTCCACTTGTTCCGTGCATCCAAACGCCTGTTTCCCTTATTCGCAGAGCCGTGATAACAGCTACCTCCTTCGCCACCAAATCGAGTGGTGGAAGATGCAGCATGGTATTTAGTGCTTCTGTTGGGGTGGACCCGAGGGCCCCGGTTATGCAGAGCTCCGAACTCCTTTGAACTTTTTGTAGTTGCTTAAGGTACGTGTTCTTAGTTAGTGCCGGCCACCAAACCAGCACTCCGTACAGTAGAATTGGGCGAACAATGGCTGTGTATATCCAGTGTATTACTTTGGGGGAAAACCCCCACGATATACCAATTGCTCTCTTGCAGGTAAACAGCGCGCACGTCGCTTTTTTCACTCGTTCCGCTATGTTGTCGCTCCAGAGAAGTTTTCTGTCCAGAATAACTCCTAGGTATTTGACTTTGTCACTAAGTGTCAAAGTCGTGTTTCCCATTGTTGGTGGTGAAAGGTTCGGTATTTTGTACCTTCTAGTGAAGAGGACCAGTTCGGTTTTCTCGGGATTAACTTCTAAACCCGAAGAATTCGCCCAGTCGCATACTTTAGATAGAGCTGTCTCCATTAAATTGCAAAGAGTTTGAGGGAATTTTCCCCGCATGATAACGCAGATATCATCGGCGTACGCAATTACTTGGTAGCCTTCTGCTTCCATAAGACGTAGGAGCTGATTTACCGTAACCAACCAAAGTAGCGGAGAGAGAACACCTCCTTGTGGGGTACCCCTGTTAACAGGTCTGTGAATCGAAATTCCACCTAACTCTGTTGTAATCCTTCTGCTAACAAGCAGTTTGCGGATAAACTCAACGAGGCAGGTGTCGACCCGCAGCTCCGTCAACGCCGAGGTAATAGCTTCCGGTAGAACGTTATTGAAGGCACCTGCTATATCGAGGAAAGCCACCTATTAAGTGTGTATTCCCTAATGTCAAGTGACTTTTCTATAGCAGATACCAGGGAATGCAAGGCAGTATCGGTAGATCTGCCCTTGCTATAGGCGTATTGGCCCGCGAAAGATGAGTTGCGTCTATCGATCTTCTGACATAGTCCTCCAAGAGTCTTTCCAGAGTCTTAAGAAGAAAAGAAGATAGGCTTATAGGCCTAAAATCATTAGGTTTAGAATGGGATGGTTTCCCGGATTTAGGGATAAATACGACCTTAACCTCTCTCCATGATGCAGGTACGTAGTTGAGCCTGAGGTAGCTTACAAACATAGTTATCAGCCAAGGCTTAATAATCTCGGATGTTTGTTGTAGCTGGGCCGGGAATATTCCGTCCGGACCTGGCGTCCATGGAATTTTTTTCATTAAAAGCTCTCCAAAGAACGTTTTCATAGAATTTAAGAACAAAAATTCGTAAAAATTCATGTCAAACTAAATTTTAATAATAATACTTAAAATCCAAGAACTCATTCTTAGAATCTACGAAATCATTCTTAGAATATGTCAATACATTCATTCTTAGAACGTATGAAAAGATTCTTAAATTGTACGAACTCATTCTTAGAATATGACAAACCATTTATTAATTGTACGAACTTATTCATAGAATGTATGAAAAGATTCTTAAATTGTACGAACTCATACGAACGAATATGTCAGTCCATTCATAAATTATACGACTCATTCTTAGAATGTATGAATCCATTCATAAATTATACGAGCTTGTTCTTAGATTGTATGAATCCATTCATAAATTATACGAACTCGTTCTTAGAATGTATTAATCCATTCTTAAATCTTACGAACTGATTCCTAGATTGTATGAATCCATTTTAAATTTTACGAACTCATTCTTAGAATGTATGAATCCATTCATAAATTATACGAGCTCGTTCTTAGATTGTATGAATCCATTCATAAATTTTACGAACTCATTCTTAGAATGTATGAATCCATTTCAAATTTTATGAACTCATTCCTAGATTGTATGAATCCATTCTAAATTTTACGAACTCATTCTTAGAATGTATGAGTCCATTCATAAATTATACGAACTCGTTCCTAGAATGTATTTGATTCAAATTTTGATTTAAATTTTACGAACTGATTCCCAGATTGTATGAATGCATTCTAAATTTTACGAACTCATTCTTAGAATGTATGGATCCATTCTTGAATTTTAAAAATCATGAAATTCAGTTGGAATGTTTTATTTTAATTGACATACTTATTTCTTTTACAAGGGTAGTAACGTATTTTCATTAAAAAGAAATAATTAAAGTTAAACATTCATTAGCAAAAAGGAGTTTGTATGTACATATAAAAGGAGGGCTGAAATAAGTAGTACATATGTAATTGTGCTTCAGCTAAAGTTTGTGTTGTTGCATAATGTCGCTCTGGTACGGCTGCAGCTTAATATGATGCTGCTTCAGTTGAGGTTGAAGTCTTTTTGTTTATTTCCAGATGTCTTCTTATGTGGGTTCTTTTTAGCTGAAACGTTAATTTCTCGGGACTTAACAAGTCTTTATCACACACTACACTTCATAATAGCGAACTTGTTTCTTTTTCTTTTTTTTAATATACATAATTACTATTAGGGTACTCACAGTCCCATATTTCCAGCCAAGGCGAATTCATTACAGGTGTGTTCGAGCGAATTCAGATCTACACGCACGCACACACTCCTTGTGCCTAAAAATGTCAGACAAAGCAACAACATAAGAAATTTGACAGCTACGATTGGATTTTCAAGGAAGAAGAAGAAGTCATATGGTGGGAAAAAGTCACCTGTAAATTTATTCGCCTTGTTTCCAGCCCTGGCAATATCTTGACAATTTACCAGGTGGTAAATTTTTTGTTTTTGTTTTACGTGTAAATCGAAAATACCACTTTTAGGTAAAATTGCCTCGCTTTTACTTATGTTTAAAAAGTTGGCTAAATTGAAAAATGTCATTTTGACTTTGTGAAAAATATGGAAGCGGAAAAAGTAAGTTTCTAATTATTTGGAAATTATTTATTAAAAAAATTTAAATATGATTTATATTTTCAGATTAAATCGAAAATTGCTCGAAAAGGCCCATATAAGAAATGGTCTGAGAAGGAGCAGCAGGAATTAATAAACTTCCTCCTTGAAAATAGACCACTAGAAAAGCCGACCGCCCAGATGTATTATACAACTTTTTTGCAGAAAATTGGGAGTCAACTGGACTGGACCTTGGTGCGGTGCAAGGTAAAAAATATACGCAGCAGTTATAATAAGGCGAAAATTTGGCTGCAATTCACCGGCAATGGAACAACTAGTAGTAAGTACATAAAACTAGAGTTTAGAAGTTTTCGGGATTATCTTAGTATCACTTCGCGATTGTTTTCTAGTAATTTCGGGATAACTTCGCGACTTTTGATGTGTAAATATCTTTGCGCTGGGGGCAATCCATAAAAAGTTACGCGTAAGAGTAAGAGTAATATGTAAGATTTAGAGGGTGGTGGGGGATGGGGCGGATGAGGTAGGGTGGGGTATAAGATGTAAGATGTAAGAGGTATGGGTGAGGGATGTAAGATGTAAGATCTAAGAGGTTTGGTTGAGGGGTGTAAGATGTAAGATGTAAAATAATATGATGTCATATCATATGACCTAATATGATGTCATATCATATGATGTAATATCATATGATGTAATATCACATGATGTCATATCATATGATGTAATATCATATCATGACTTTTTTGGCGTTATTATAAATCTGATTCCCTCTCTTAGATGTTATTGCAAAAATGTGTCCACAATTCAACGATTTGGAAGACATCTTTGGCTACAGGGAATGCACTTCAACACAGATAGTGATTGATACCGAGGAGAGTAACACACCTGACCCGCAACTGGCTTCCTCGGTTGATGCGATCGTTGAAGTCGAATAGAGGAGCTGCAAGAGGAAAGCCAAAGCTCTGTCTTGCCTAACGAACCTAATCCACCAAGCACTGCACCAAAATCTAGACGAAAGGGCATTTATTCACGCACAGCCCTTGCTGACGTGCTGGATGTTCAATCCAGTATATTAGCTTTAAAAAAAGAGAAAATGGACAAGGATTTAATGTTAAGAGAGCAGCAATTCAATTTTGAAAAGGAAAAGTATTCTAAGGACTTGGAAGAGAGAGAAGCTGAAAGAAATATGAAAATTTTAGAGATAGAATCTAGGGAAAGGATTGAATTAAAACGAATGGAAATGCAAGAGAGAATTGAAATGGAAAAAATAAATATGCAAAAGTAACACGTTTATACAATTTTTATTTTCTAGTGGGGGTTGATGATATACCTAAGGGAGGCTAGAGGTCTCTTTCGAGATCTGAAGGTTCTTCGAGGTCGTAGGGCACATGGACCGATGCCATCGTCAGGCGGGCGCTGCTGACTTTTAAACTGACCATTGGTATACTTAGGTAGGATAAAGGTGTTCAGCTCAGACTTACAGGTTCTAACTTTGCTCTCCTCGTGAGCTTGAAACCCTTAGTCCTCAATCCGCAAATCCTCGAGCTGTTGACACAGGGTTCTTGGATGAGGACCACGTCTACGTCGCCTTTAGAAAGCAGCCGAGACTGCTTTAGATTTGTGCTGGTTCATCTAACACGTTGGCTGCCACGTCGCACGTTTTCGTACGTTTTAATATGGAATTTTACATGAAATTTTGATTCTCTGGCCTGTGGTGAACATTTTGGTGTATTTCCCATGACCGCTATGTATTTTTAATGGCATTTTTTTGGATAATAACAAAATGGGAAATTCAACTTTGTCTTTTTATTAATTCTTTTAAAAATCAATTCATTTATGAGCAAAAAAAATATAAAAATATATATGTATGTAAATTCAAATCGAGATCAGTAGAAAAACAATAAACTTAAAATTAAAAATTCTATTTGTTAATGTAGATAATGCAATTAAAATGTAAATAAATCAAAATTAATTCTTCTGGTGGGAATATTTAGGAAAACATTCTACACATAGTTGCGGTTTATTCGGGCATATTGGGCAGTAGATGGTGGTCCTTTTTAAGCTCTTTCTGGCTGTTACCCTATCAGTAGATTTTTTTGACATGGCATAACACAATACGCAAGCACGTCTTATTGTTTATAAATAAATTATAAATTTATAAATTATTCTGAAATTAAAAAAATGCATAAAATAAAACAAAAAAACCAAATACAACTCAAAGCTACAACAAATTACTGTCGCACATTTTCGTGCGACGTGGCCCCACAACATGTTTTATGTTCTCCCAGGCCATGTCGCACGAAAATGTGCGACACAAATAAACCGTTATAACTGCAAAATTAGGGACCAAACTAAAGTCGCGAGTAGTCAAAACTTATTTTTAGGCACTAAGAAACAAAAAAGAACTAAAAAAAGTTGTTGGCCTCAGGTGACCAAAATTGTTAAATGACATTGCTACTGAACGATAAAATTTCTAAAAAGGCTTTGGCAGCCAACGTGCTAAAGCACCACCAACATAAGAACTCTCACTCACTGCCACTGGTCTCTAGGGCTGTCTCAATGGTCGATACCTCGGATATGATACCTATGATAATCCTGTTCTAGGTCACTTCAGCAAAGCTGAGTTTGCCCACTGCGGCGGTGTTCTGATGTCGCTTTGGATGGGGTTTTTAACTCCCCGTCCGATATATGGCTTTTGAAAGGATTTCCGTTCATCCTCTTTGGGGCAAAGGTGCTTCGGAAATTCGGTATCGAGCTTTCTTTATCTCCACCGTCTTCCTGGCATTCGGCTACAGCGTCTCCTGCGAAACTTCCTCATATACGCAGAGCGACGGAGGATGTCTCTTGGGAGGAGTTCTGACCCATAGTTGCCATTGCGGTCGCTCGCTTTGTTGAAAGCTTCTCCTTTGGGTATCAGAGGCCAGGTCGTGAGACCTCTGCCACAGACTTCCTCCCGATGACCGAAAGACCCACTTTCATTATCCAAACCAAGGACGGAGGAACTAACGGCGAGGTTTTTAAGGCCAATGATATCAATAAATTCTTCATACGCAAGGAAAAACTCGTTCTTGTAATAGATTGTGTCAATGCGATTTAACTCTGCTTCTCGAATAACATTCTTTTGGTGTCGGAGGGGCCCTTTAAAGTTCAGGCTTTATCTCAATTAAGTAAAGCTAATCAAAATTTAATTGAAATAATAAAGTTAATTTAAATCTAGATAAGTTTAGGCAACTTACGTCAAATTTTTGAATTTTAGTTGAATTTATTCAAAATTAGTTAAATTTAGTTTAGTAAAGTAAGATGCAACAAAAGAAAGCATGCATTTTTAACCAACTTTATTGTTAACGAATTCATTAAGTGCGGTTCTTAT